>KN042429.1:707056-768508 GCA_000739165.1 Podila verticillata NRRL 6337 | reverse complement strand
GTGCATGAGCTGCAGATGCACATCGAAAAGGAAATAAAACGCCTCAAGAAAAGAACAAAGAAAATAGAAACCCCCAAACTGCGTACAAAGAACATCGTGAGCAAGTTGAGAGGAAGGAGAGATGATGGTGATGATGGTGATGCGGATGATATGTTCGTGGAATGGGCAAAGAGGATGTGAGCAAAGGGGATCGACCTTCTCGCAAACATGAAAAATATTAAGCTCGGTCGGGTCCAAAAAAGGGAACGACAACAAAAAAGAAGCCGTTGGGCAAAATGCCGAGAGAGGGAAAAGACAAACATGCAAGCCTATCTTCAGACGCAAATGAAGATGTCGAGAGAGCCTTTTTTTTTTTTTTTTTTTTTTTGTTGAGTTCTTTTCTCACATCCATGGCCACTGTGTGGGACAGATTATGGACGATGGGTAGGTGGCAGATAATGAAAAAGAACACTTGAGCCTCCTTTTTTTCTTGTGTCGGATTAATTGCCACTTTTGCGCCTTTCATGTTGCCATGAAACAAACATGATGGCATAACAGGATGCGATGTATGTGTGATATGGGGGATGAGTGCGATGTATATGTGGGTATGGGGGATGAGTGCGATGTATATGTGGGTATGGGGGATGAGTGCGATCATGTTCCTGGAAGAGATGTCCACGCATGTCGAGAGTCTCCAAGGCTGACACTGTTGACACTGTTGGCAAGAAGAGGGGCGGGATAGAGGAATTTGATATCGATGTTGTCGTTGTCCTGATGGCGCCTTACCCTTTAGCAATCTTTTGCCCGACGTGTTGTGGCTGTAGTGTTGTCTTGTTGTTGATGAGGAGGAGGATGTTGTCGGTTTTTTTTTCTATAGCTCGATCGATGCACACAACAAAGCGGGGGGAGGTAGGGGGGGGGATGTGTGTCGCTGTATGTATGCGAGTACGAGTGTGTGTGCGAGAGTGTGAGTGAGGTGGTCGAGTGAGAGTGTGAGTGATGTGAGGATGGAACAAAGAGCAAAAGACAAGATGAAAACGAAGAGATTGTCTTGTCTGTTGTTCTGAGCGTTGTTTGGTCGAGTGAAGGTGAGGAGAAACGAGAGACGGATGATGATCCGAGTGGGATTGGGGTATTTATACCCTACCCGCACCACCCACTCTACCCAGCGATATTGGCGAGTATGGCGAAATGAAATGCCGTGGAAGCACAAAGGGGCTGGAATTGGATTGAAATTTAACTTTTCTTCTCAGTTTTCTTTATTTTGTTTTAAAGTCTGAGATAGCCTCACAAACCGTTGAGGTACTGTACTGTGCCAGTTCACATAAAAAAAACGAATCTGATATGCTCCGTTGCTCCATTGCTTCATTGCTTCAGTGCTCAGTAAAAAATACAAACACGCACGGGGAGGACAATCCAAGCGTCACCACTCGTTTGCCCTTTGCCAGCTGCTGATGTTGAAAAAAAAACAAATCTCGGCAATCTCATAGTCAGCGACAAAAATCGACCAAAAGCGTCACTTGCTGGGTGTTCCTTGGCAGCATTGGCATCCTTCCAGCGTGACGTTTGCTTGGTCAAAGACAAGATCCTGGACCTCCTTGGCTCCTCTGACCTCTCTGTTTTGCTTGCGTGCCCCTGCTGAGCAACACACCAGGGGCATGCAACGTGTGATGCTGTTCTCGCTCCTATGTTTTTCCCTTGTGTTCCTCAGTATTCCACATGCTTCTGGGCTTCAAAGGCCCAAAATTCCGAGATCAAAGCTCTCTCTTTGAGCATTCCCCCCTTTTTCCATTGCGTTTTGACCGTGTCGTGAACAAAAATAATAACAAATCACAGCGAACGTGGGACGGACCACCTGCTGCCCTGCTTGCAGCTTAAATTTTTGAGCTTCTTTTCCTCCACAGCCAGGTCAAACCGGTTTGTGCTCAGTTTGAATCTCCAAAAAACCTGTTTACAAATATTGCTCCAACATAAAGGCCGGAAAACGAGTTGGCAACTCACGTCACACACTGTCCCCTCTCCTCTCGATGGCCGCTTCCCATGCGCACGGTCTTACTTTGAGGCCTTTTGTTTGCTTTCTATTATTGTTGTTTGTTCTGTCATATGTGTGTCTGTGGGTAGAGCGATAGATTACAGCGAAGCAGATCACTCGAAACAAAGATGACACCATGGTATGTAGGCGTGCATGCCACGACTGAAAACGTCAACACTCCACAGAGTCATCTTGCCAAGACCTTTCTCTGTTCACGGAACCTAATTGCAGGTCAATTTGAACCCTATTGGTGTGCGTATGATCCCAGAGGGGAGGACAACATCCTTGTTTACAGTAGCTCGCATCAAGAGTATATTTGAGCACGGACTCTGGCAAAACAGACAAATAGCATCTACTTTCGACTTTGGGATAAACCCTCATACGCCAGTAGTGGAGAAGGAGACCGTCAGGGTCTTTTTGGTCACCGTGTCTAAATGAGTTCGAAGGGAGTTCCAAAATATAAGAGAGAGGAGACAAGTCCAAAACAACAGCACAAAAAAAGGAGAATAGACCCCCTCTCTTCCCGACGGCACTTCATGGCCAAATTAGGCAAGCAAAGCGCACGCATGATTCAATAAAACGACACAGTTTTGCATCCTGTCACACCTTGCTTTGCTTCAGAGCATTTTGGCTCTCTTGGCACGCTGTCCTAATGAAAACAAGAGGTACACGAGGAGATATCGACTTTTAACTTTTGACTTTTTCATATTGACAAATAGATCTTTTTACTGGTTCATACCAGGTCCGCCCACCACCACCCCCCCAAAAAAAAAAAAAAAAAAAAAAAATACGCATTAGCCTAATAAATGCAAGTGTCCTCACTTTCACGGCGTGACAAAGGACTACAAGATAAAAAAAAACGCAATGTCGTGTCGGAATAAAGGTCCGAGTCCGACTCCGGCATTTCGTGGGGCGTGTTCCTGTATACCAACCTCCTTGAAATTTCCACTCTAAGAAAAAAGTGCGTAGTCTCCTATGCCGACAATCTTTCCCTTGCTTGCATGAACACTAAGGAAAAGAAGTACGTTGGCGTACGCCTCATGCCAGGGATTGCAAAGCACTTAGGCTTGGGAACAAAACAGAAAGAGGAAGAACGGCACTTTAAATCTCCACGTCAACATGTACGCAATACTGGTCTCATTTCTCACCTTTATTTGGAAAGCAAAATAGGTCTCAAGGAAAGACCCTCCCGTGCCACCAAACTGGAGGCGAGACTGCGCGCAGGCCAAGTCCGGGATAACAGGAAAAGCGACCAACCTGCTCTGAGATCGTTGTTGCCACGTCCTCGAACAAGTACCAAAAGCCCAATTTTTTTGGTCAGCCAGTCCAATCTCATGGGCAATTTGGTATCCCCCTTTCTATGTTCCGACATTCGGAACAAATACAGGAACAAATACAGGCTACACAGCGCAATTCAGGTTATTCCTATGGCACTTCTGATATTATTAATGTGATCTCCTTCTTTTATTGCGAATGCTCATATGCTGTCTGTATTCCATCAGCAGTCTTATCAAAGATAGACAAAGCAAAAAAAAAAACTTGTTTGTCTTTACATGGCCACCTCGCCCGCCTGATGTGCCAATCTGTAAAACAATGACTCGTCACCCCGATCGAGCAGCTCGCGTGGCGACGCATATTCTACCACCCGCCCTTGCTCCATCACCAAAATCTTGTCCGAGTCCATTACTGTCTTAATGCGATGTGCAATCGTCAACACAGTCCGGTCCCGGAACTCTTCTCGAATCGTCCGCTGGATCAACTCGTCTGTCTCCACATCTACTGCGGCAGTGGCCTCATCCAGAATCAGAATTTTGGATTTGCGCAAAAGCGCACGCGCAAGACAGATCAGGGACCGCTGACCCACCGAAAAGTTGTCACCGTTCTGTGAGACTTCGTAGCTCAGTCCACCGGGCAAACTGCGGATGTACTCCTTCAGATGGGCGCGCTCAAGAGCCTCCCAAAGATCCGTGTCGGGCTGCTCTTGGAAAGGGTCGAGATTTTCACGCACAGTGCCTGCAAATAGTGTTGGGTCCTGTGGAATGATGGCAAGGTGGCGTCGCAGATCGGTCAGTCCCAGAGTCGAAATGTCGATACCGTCAATCTCTATCGATCCTCCATCCTCGTGCTCCTCTTCTAGCGTGTATCCCTGCTCGAGCTTCTTATCATGGTATCCAGAGTTATCACAGGCCTTTGCCCATTGGCTGTTGGCTGCCTCAATGATTCGGAACAAGGACAATGTCAGGGATGATTTGCCAGCTCCTGTTCGTCCGACAATGCCGACCTTTTCGCAGGGCTGGACATCAAATGACAAGTTCTTCACCACCAGATCCAAGCCTTCACGGTATCTTGCCGAGTAGTTCTTGAAAGCAATCCTGCCCTCGGCAGGCCACTGTGATGGCAGATGATCGACACCCAAGAACTCGGGCGCCTCGGTCTTCTTGTCCGTGTATTCTTGCACACGCTCGATAGCGATTAAGTGCGACTGCCACTCAGAGTAGTCCCGCACAAGCCACATCATGGTCACAGTCAAATCGATAGCATAGCTGAGCGTCAGACCCACAGCGCTCGGATCCAAGTACTCGCGGCCAAAGACAGCGACCAGCGCAACAGCGAGGGTAATGAGAGCGCTGAGGGTCTGCAAGCGGATCTCGACCCAGCGGTTGCAGTACATGAAGGCGATGAAGGCGTTCAGACTGTAGTCCACGCGGTTGGCGTTCTCGGTAATGAACTGGCTCTGCATGTTCATGGCCCGGATAGTCGCCACGCCGTTCAGAGTCTCATCTAGGTGCTGGTAGACAGGCGATGTGGCCACCGAGTAGATGCGCTTCAAGGAGCGAGTGGCCCACAGGAAGTACCACTGGATCACGTAGTAGATCACCAGAATGACTGGAACCGCAAACAGGAAAGCAGGGAGTGTCACCGAAATGATGATCAGATGAGAGGCGACATTGACGGAAAGGAACGTAAGGTCCAGGAACTTCCATGGCAGATGCTCGTCGATGCTATGATTTATCATACAATAGTTTGTTAGCATCGCGTCCATATCTCTGGCATCTTGCACCTGGAAAACTAGACCAATAATCCTCACCTGAACAAATCTGTTGTAAACCGGTTCAAAATGCGGCCGAGACTAAATGAGAGATGCAAACGATTTCTGTCAGGCAAGATTTTGACATAATACAATGAGCCCACGTTCTCAACAAACCAGCACACTTACGGCGTAGTATCGTAAAAGGACATTGGCAAGCGAACAATGGTGGTGAGCAACCGCCTGTGGATCACCTCCGATGCTCGAATTCTGATAACGCAAAAGATGAGGTAAATGAACAAGATGAAGAGCAGAGCATAGGACAAAGTCAATGCCGTCTGGACACCCAGGAACAGGGCCAAGGAATCGGCCAATTCCTCTGACGTCTTGGTCGTCCAGTGCTTGAGCCAGAGCCGTGTTCCAATCGAGCACAGCTCAATCACCACCATCGTCACAGCCGCCGCAAGAACCACTTTGATGTTGCCAGCTCTGGCGTACGCTTTGACCAACCGCCACTCAACGCCACCCTTCTTGATGATCTCCTCGGCAATCAGTCCTTCTTCTTCCTCATCCTTGGCAAATATAGCATTCTCGGACTGGCTCTTCTTATGGTCGTCTTCCGGTGCATCGCTGTCCTCAACGGTCAGGTTGTCGTCAGAATCCTGAACACTGCCCGCTTCTGAATCGGTCGCCGGTGCTCCCAACGCGTTGTTGGATGGGTGGTGATCTCCAGGTACATGACTGCTTCTTCTGTGGCGCTTTGCTCCATTTTTGTGCGAGTAGTCTTTGATCAGCTGGTAAAATGCCTCCTTGGCGACCATGAGATCCTCGTACTTGCCCACCTCTGCAATCTGGCCCTCCTTCAACAATATGATCTGGTCCACGTTATCGAGATGGTTGATCCCATGGGTGACCAAAAGGCGGGTTTTGTTCTTGAGGAGACCTTCAGGGCCGATCAGATTCTGCCACAAGTGCTGATCCACGTGTGCATCCACTGCGCTCAGAGGATCGTCCAAAAGATAAATGTCTGCATCCTGGTAGGCGGCTCGCGCCAAGGAAACACGCTGCTTCTGTCCTCCAGACAGGTTGATTCCACGCTCTCCAATCTCGGTCATGTCTCCACCCGGCAGAATAGCCAAGTCTGGTTCCAGTCCGCAGGCGGTGATCACAAAGCGGTATCGTTCCTGGTCATAAGTGCGGCCGAACAGGACGTTGTCGCGCAGCGTGGCGTTGAAGATCCAAGCCTGCTGAGGAACGTAGGCAATACGGTCCCGGACAGTGATGGTTCCCTCGAGCTTGTACATTTCTCCGATAATGGCGTTCAAGAGTGACGACTTGCCCTGTCCAACACGACCCACAACGGCGGTCAATGTTCTTGGCATCAAAGAGAGGTTGATGTTGCGGAGGGCGGGTGTAACCGGCTCTTGAAGGGTACCTGGTGACTCCGCGTTACAATCGCTTTGAGACAGCAGAGGCTGGTTTTCATCCGATTCGTCGTCGTCGTCGTTCTCATCGCCGTCGTCCTCTTGAGCGGGGTTTCCAGAAGTCCAAGAGAACACAGCGTCCTTGATTTCAATGGCTGGCTGGTTGCTGTCAGAGCGCTCTGTACGTGCGACCTGAGTGTCGTCAATGTCTTCTCTGAGCAGAAATCTCTGGATACGCTTGGTGGCCACGACAATACTGATGGTGTCGGTAGTACTATAAAAAAGGGGATAGGAAAATAATGGTCAGGTCAAACGACTGATATATGACATCCATGTGCACCAGACTCTGAGCAGTGTGCGTCAGAATTGACCTACCCTTCTGCAAGGCGAGCAATTGGCTCGTGCAGCATGTCGAACAGAGCAATGCTCACAAACACGGTCTTGGGTGTCAGCACACCGTGACCGATAGTGACATAGGTGGCAAAGGTGACCAGACTGCACAGGATTGACGAAGACGCAAACACAAGCGAAATGGCGGCTTCGACGATACCCGATCGGTACAAAATGTCTAGCTCCTTGTGCTTGGTCTTCAAGATCCTCTGCTTGAACGCCTCCTCCCAGCCGTACAATTTGACAATCTTGATGGATGCCAATACCTCTGAGGTGATACGGACACGTTCATCAGTAGCCTTCATTCGGTCCTCCTCCAGGCCTTCAAACACCGTGGCTCGCCAGGCCTGAACCGGGATTAGCGCCACAAATGTAAGCAATCCAGCCGTGAAACTCCATCCGAGAAGGTGGTAAACTGCATTGATTCAAAAAAGGGCGTAAGTCCATGACATCGTCACCACCAAACACTTCAAGAAGACAAAAGGCAATCAGAACATACGCAAAGTCAGACAGATAGCCAAATCAAATGGGATCGAGATCCAGGCTGACAGGTTCGGGATAGCGTCTTCCCACAGATCAGCGTCCACCGCAACATGGTTGGTGATATGACCAGTGCTCGATACCCGCCTTGCGTCTGGCGACAACTTGAGCGCCTTTCGATAGATCATCGCGATGAGTCCGGCCCTAATTTCGTTGCTAACAAGGAGCACGGTCTTCATCTTGAACGCGTTCATAAGACTCAAGATCAACGCCGTTACGAACATGGCAACCGCAAGAGCCACACCATATGAAAGTGGCTTCGAGTTTTCTTCCGAGGAGGCCTCGACGTAGTCCAGGAGTAGTCCCAACAGCACAGGAGAGAGATACTGCATAAAGGGCAAGGCGATATGGATCAGAACAATGGGAATCAAGGGTCGGCGATAGGCAATGAGAATCGTGGCAAAGAGTGACGGCTTCTTGGCTGCAGGGTTGGTGAGCGTGGAGCGCAAATATGCGTTCACACGCTTGGACCAACTCTCGGACAATTGAGAGTATCCTGATGCGGTCTTGTACTCCTCTGGCATTTGGCTGGTGATGTCCGAGGGTATCAGCATTTGCTGGCGCGCTGCCAGCGACACGATCGGCTGGAAGAAATAGAAGGTAAGCTGCGACATCAAGTTGGCCTTGTCGTAGGTCTGGACGTCGTTCGCACGCTGCTGGACTTGGGTAGAGCCTCGGGGCCAAGCCTCCGCTGTGAAGCCAGCCAATATGAAGGCGATGAAGGCAGCGTTGAAGTAGAACTCGAACGAAGCAGTTCGGTGGAGATCATAGAGAGTGTGAAGGATGAACGTTGACGCGAGGATGGAGAGGACGAGGAAGACGAACAGAGAATTGGAAGATCGGATCTTGTACTTGTGCTCCTCTTTGTTCAAGAACAGGCCACACAGCTGCGAGTGAAGCATGAAGCAACATGGACAGATAGTTAGACATATGTCCATCGTTTTGGATCCGACGAACGATTCGCAAGGGCGTACTCACCAAAGTAGATGCCATAGCAATTGACGCAAGGACTTGAATCGAAAGTAAGCGCTCATTTAAGAATGCGTCAACGCCAAGAGCGAACATGGTCAATGCAGCCAGACTGATAAAGATCTGAGTCGGCCAGTAAATCCATGCCGTCCTGCCAAACCGATGTGGCATGCATGCTGTTCGCAAGTGGTAGATGCGGATCAAGAAGACCACAAGGGAAAGAAGTGCGATAAGGGCATAGAAGATGCTGGATGTGTTCGATTGAGCACGATGCATTAGTTCTCTGTGGATTAAATAAGGCGATGGTGCAACTCTATTCGTAACAGTTCTTACCTGTACTCGAAGCAAAGGGTAAAGTCGATGCGGTCTGGACTGAGTGGACCCTACAAAAACGAGAAGAGTTAGTCTTTGTGTATGCACAGAAGATCTGAATAAAAATATGTTCAGACGACTTTTCCATCGACTCACCCATCCTTCAGAGTTGTCACGGCAAAGCCACTGTGGCACGTTGGATGGTATGGCCATTGTCTGAAGTTTGTTCGTTTGTTTGTCACAGCAGATCGACAACTATTTAAGCACAGCAACAGCAGAGCAAGGAGAGGAAACCGAGAGAGATTGAAGTTTTCGACGTGGTAGTCTGGTGGAAATAAATGGGTCACAGTATTTGTCCCAAAAAGTCCATTACTCCAAACATACTAATACTAAGAGCAAGAGTTTGTGCCCTCTTGAAATAACCTTTCCGCAGTCGGCGCAAGATCCCCACGCTCCAGTCGATACAAAGGGGTTTCAATGGAGAGCGACGACGAGAAAAAGGCTGTCGATAAGGAACTTGAAAGAATTGGATGGAATAATTCAAATGAGGTAAAAGAGAATGGAGCGCTTCTTGAGAATGCCCTCTTCATCAGGGAAAAAAATTATTTGAGTATGACAACAGCCCTCTTTAGCCTTATCCTTGGACATCGAGAGCTGCGCACTGGAGTCAACGTGTATCACGCTTCCTGGATGTCCCAAAATCATGCACAGTGCCACTTTGAGTGCACAGGGAGCTAATTCGACGCGCAAAAGGTAAGGTTTGCAAGAAGGGAAAAGACCCGTGACTTCGAATTCCACCTAGAGAGAGGCGGCTGTGCGTTAAGTTGCAGTGGTTGGCTGAAAATTGTAAACTCCCTTTTCCACATCACTTAAAGTATGGAGTGAAATGAGACTGCCGTTTTTGGGCGAGGCATGCCATCCATCATCATGCACCAGAGGAACGGAGCCATCCATCGACACATCCGACCGTTACGCACTGGGAATCAGAAGGAAACGTTGCGCATCCAGTTCGAGAACCATTCCTGACACAGGAAAGATTGGTTCATCGCCAATTTTCATTAATCAGGGATCCAGCATTCAATGAGCATCATGTCGCTACAGACATCATGATCACTCAATCGCCCAATCAGTTGCCCGGAATCGTCTACCTACTGCATTGAGGATACAAGAATATGCACAAACCATCGCAAACAGGATGCTTGGGGAGAATCTCTGCCAGATTTACTCATCTGCACCACACCTGCATCTCAATCACCAATCCAACTCGGCATTCACTAATGGGCATCACCAGCTTACACCAACAAACAGGATTGACCTCGGCACTACGCCAGTACTCTGCTTTTCACGCCACAGGAGGAACAAACCCAACATCTCAGGGAACCACTGTCCACTATCTTCCAGTTACGACCTTGTTTATTTTGCTAACAGAGGCACAACTTTGTTACTTGCGACTAGAAAAGATGGCTCAGCGTCTCACTTACCGCCGTCGTTTGTCGTACAACACCAAGTCCAACAGGACTCGCGTCGTCAAGACCCCCGGTGGTCGCTTGACTTGGCTCTATGAGAAGAAGCCCGGTACCGCCCCCAAGTGCGGTGACTGCGGTGTCGCTCTTCCCGGTGTAAGTGGTCCAACTAAGACTGCAGATCGATCTGGAGAAAGGAAGAGAGGAAGCAAAGGCGCTCGACAGCAACGGGAAAAGGATATGGCACCTCCGTGGAAGGAAGCCGTTGGTGTTTGTACTTCAGGAATCTCGGAGGAATTCGAGGGATCAAATGACTTGCTAAAGCAAGATTTCGTCAACATCAGCTTTCATTTGAGCGTGCATCATAACAGAGCTGATGAATCGACAATCTCGACATTTCGGAGCTTCGACGCAGACTTCGCTCTTCCTGGGGAAATCTCTGTTTCTAGCAACACTCCCAAAGCGTCTCACAGCACTCGACATGTTATCAAGCAGTCGTATATACAGCGTCTACGATTCTGCCAGGAAAGAGTCCTGGACTTGGGATTAGGGGCGATTCTCAAAGAGCATCGATCAGCTCGAACGGCAGGAGTATTATCTACCCAGAGGAAAAGGAAGCGATGGGCGCAGCTGAGGGGTGCGATCTACGATTGTGGGGTTGTTATGCAGTACTGCAGGGCGGGGTGCTTCGGAGTCGGTGTTTTCAAAGTGCCATTTTTTGAGGGTCATTGAACCATTGCAGTCAGCTGGGACGAAAGTCTCAACTTCAACCAGATTTTCAACCATGGAGCCTAACGAACCTCTATTCCATATCTTGAAATATTCCAGGTCCCTGCTCTCCGCCCCACCGAGTACGCTCGTATCTCCCGCCGCCAGAAGACCGTCAACCGTGCCTACGGTGGTTCCCGCTGCGCCAACTGCGTCCGTGACAGAATCGTTCGCGCTTTCTTGATCGAGGAGCAGAAGATCGTCAAGAAGGTCATCAAGGCCCAGGCCAAGTCCGCCAAGCCCGTCAAGGCCTCCAAGTAAATTTCTGTAGTCTTTTTATTACATTCTCGATAAACGGAGCCGCTTTTATCTAAAGACACACCTTGGGAAGCGTGTATCCGAATTGAAAGAATAAAAACAAAAAGAAAGTGGAAAGACATCTTACATCATGTTCTTGTTCGAGGCGGCTGCCGAGTATGAGTTCTATACGCGTAATTGAAGTTCGCGTTCGCCACTTTGGTGTGAGATCCGACACAAATCGTTCTTGATCACTCCCCAAAATGGTCTGAGAAAGACAGTCACGAACCAAGACGAGACTTCTACCAAAGACTCTTTCTTACATACACATGCCATCTTCACATTCTTCAACAATGACCTTCCGCCTGAAGCTGACTCACTTCCACAACTCGGCCCATGTGCTGGTGCCAGGTACGCGACTGGTAATTGGCTTTTCTTGCTACCATTTGAAGCGCACCCCCACACGGAGTTAACCAAAGTCGCCCCGGGAACCACGTTTTGAATAGACCTTCGGGCAAACACTATCAACACACGGTTCCGGGAAGAGTTCCCCGAGATCATGGAATCGCCACCGGTCCTTCGATGGCAAGACACTGACGGCGACTGGATCGAGATTCAGCCAGGTATGCTGAGATACTTATGGTTAAGCTCTTGGAAGCTGGAAAGGTCTATCACTGACTGACTCGGCGTTTTATCATTCTGTGCAGACGACAAGGACTTTGAGACCATCATCAAGGAACTGGTCATGTTAAAAGGCATTGCGCACATTCAGTCAGGAGACATTGACGGAGTAAGCAGCAAACAGCATCATTTTTTGTCGTCTACCTTCGTCGCCGGTTTTTCGTTGTTGCTCACCTTGTGCCCAACTTTTGGATTTCCAAAAGGTTTATGAACCAATACGGCTCAGTTCGCTCATGACAAGGCAAGCAGAATAGACACAAGTTGGCCTGCCCCAAGAATTGTATGGCAGGATTATGACCGCTTTGCCTATTCTAACATTTTTTTCTACGCTTCCTTTAAATCTCAAAGATATGAGAAAGTCATGAACACATTCGACCACCTCAGTCGTAACGTCGTCAAGGTACTGTTCAACAAGGAAATCGCTTTTTTTTCAATGTCGGAGAAAATACCCACTGACGAATCGTGTTATACAGCTCCCACCCATCTCCAACATATTGATAGTTACCAAACCAGATCCCAAACTGTACAAGCTGACCAAGGAGCTGTCCGTATACTTGCTTGCAACATTCCCGGCCGTCACCATCTATGTCGACAAGAACCTGCAGGATCGCACCTCGTTCAAGTACAACGAAATGATCGCCGAGAACCCTTCCTGGACGGACCGACTCCAGTTCTGGACGACACTCGACTGTGATAAGTATGCGAGGCAGATCCATCTGGTAGTGACCATGGGAGGTGACGGCACAGTGCTTTACACTGCATCCATGTTCCAGCATCAAGTACCCCCGATTGTTGCTGTAGGTGCTTTTTGATGACTATTTTTTTTTCTCACAAGTTTGGATCTCTTGGTTCAAGATTACTCACCAGTCGAAAACGCCACCTCTTGTTGATAGTTCCACTTGGGAAGCCTCGGATTTTTGACCAACTTTAGTTTCGACAGCTTCAAGCCCACAATGACCAACATTTTGAAGGGCGAAGGCATGAATATCAACATCCGGATGAGACTCCAGTGCTCAGTGTACAAGTACCGGGAGCCTGCCACCTACAGTACCAATATCCAGAAACTCGTCAGGGATGTGGCGAGTGACAGTGAGGACGACGAAGCGTTCGAAGCCCTGAAGGAGCAAGTCGAGTTTGAACGCAGGACAGAGATCAAGCGCAAGGTCAAGGAGATGGACAGCAAAATGGGGTCTGAGGTGGCGGACTTGGGGGTGTGCCACGACTATGGACAGAACCTGATCACTCGTGTGCCCAAGCCGCGACTGGAGGAGTTCATGACTCCGACAGATTCGTGGCAGGTGCTGAATGAAGTCACGGTCGACCGTGGTTCGAACGCTGGGATGCTGCAACTGGAACTATTTGTGGACGGCAACCATGTCACTACGATCCTGGCGGACGGGCTGGTCATTGCCACGGCGACTGGGTCTACCGCATACTCGGTATAGAGTTGATGATTCTGTTGTACCACATGATGTATGGTTATTTAATGTGTTCCTGACAAAGTTTTTTTTTTTTTTTGGAATAGCTGTCGATTGGAGGCTCCTTGATCCACCCGGACAAGAACTCGATTATTATTTCTCCCATTGCTCCTCATTCTCTGACAGCACGGCCCATGATCATCCCAGGGACGAAACACCTCCGCATCTGTGGTAAACATACATGTCCTGATCATAGATGGGAGATCACTCGTTGAAATAGCGCGTTTTTTTTGACATGTTTCTGTAATGATGTGGTTTTTCATTTTTAGTGCCATCAGCAAGTCGAACCACGGCCTGGGCGTCGTTCGACGGTCGCTACCGTCAGGAATTAGCGCGCGGCGACTCTATCATGATCACAGCGTCGAAATACCCAGCGGTCACGATCTGTCGCCGCGATCAAAGCACGGACTGGTTCACGGGGCTGACCCAAGTTTTGAACTGGAATAGCCGTGTGATGCAGAAACCTTTGGGGTCCCATCTTTAATAGAAAAAAATGCTCAGTTATGTTGAACAAGTCTTGGCTTTTGGTTGTGAAGATGAAAAAGGGCGTGGATTATTATTGACAGCGACCGAGTGTACGGCAGGGTTTTTTTTTGTTGTTGTTGTGTGGTTTGGGGGCCCCTGCGTTCCCTGAACAGCATGGGCGAAATGTATTTAATGTAAGGTAATATGATATAGTGTTTGAGGCGAGCGGGAAAGATCAGTTTACGAGATTGTGCAACAACTAGTGGTCTGCTTGGAGAAGGGATCTGAGCCAATTGTGCCCCAGATAATAGGGATCAGGGCGTCTCTCGTGTTGGAAACATACTGGATCAAACTAGAAGTGCGTTTTGAACAAAGCATCGTTAATATGAGGTGAGAAGATGTCAACTCTAGACTTTTTTTTTCATCCAAGCTCTTCTAAACGACATCCTGAAAAAATGGACACCTCCACCGTTTACTCCTTTTCCTTTTTTTTTTGTGATTCCTGGATATCTCGCTGCTTTACCTTTGACTGGCCTCTGAGACAGAGATGCGACGCATCTCGAGTTGCTCCTTGAGTCGCTGATTATGCTCCAAGAACCTTTTCAGTTTCTGGTCCGACACGCCTGATGAGCCACCCATCATGCCCACTGAGGCCGCGCCTCCCGTGAGGGTTCCACTTGTGCTGTTGCCAAACATGGAGAGTGAATTGCCCGTGGCCATGGTGGCAGAAGAGTTGTTGGCAGTGGAAGACGTAGCTGACGACATGCCCATGTTGCTTGAAAGTGAGGGACTCCGCAAAGGTCCAGTGCTGATGCTTGAGTTGTTGTTGTTAGGGCCTGATGATGAGGCGGGTGAGTCTGCTGTTGAGGTGGAGGACATGAATTATTGAAAGAGGAAAAGAAGGAAAGAAGGAAGGAGAGAGTCGTTTGGGAAGAAGGAACTGTTGTTATAGTCGCGTGTGGGTGTGTTTGGGTATGTGTGTGTATGTATGTGTTTTTCTATCTTTGTGCCGAGTAACTGGTTGATCGATCGTGTGTCTAGGCGAATAGGACGAGAGTGGGAATGTCAGTTTTTGGGCACAATACTTTGAGAGAGTTGACCAACAGTCGTGCAACTACCATAAGAAAAAGGCAAGAGAAATGAGAAGGGGAAAAAAGAGAAAAAAAGTCGAATCTGTGAAAAAAGCATTGACCAAGGAGGTATTTATAATCGGGTGGAGTGCCCTTGGTCCAGGCGGGAACCATTTCTTGTTCAGCTCAGCTCAGCTCAACTTTGCTTTCATACAACGAGCTTTTATTTATCTGGCGAAATGAAAAAAGTCAGTACCCCCCAGCCAAGACACATCACCGTGAAGCTACCATGAAAGCACGTTCAGGTTCAGGGGAAAAGACTAAGATGAAGAGAAGGTGAGAGAGAGAGAGAGAGCGAGTCGGAGGGGGGGGGGGTACCTGGGGTGAAGGGCAGAGCGGGGATATTAGCCAGCATGAATGAAAGGTACTACTACTGCACTCACAACAAAAAAAAAAAAAAAAAGGAGTTGAGAGGATTGCGCTAGGCAATGGGCTGTTTAGTTGAGCAATACCCAATCCAACCGTTCAACAGTCATCATTTGATTGGTACAACATTATCACTTTTCGGTGAGAAAAGACATCCATCGCCCAAAAAAAAAAAAAAAAAAAAAAGTGAAATATGACCAAGAAACCACCTTCTCATATTAATGAGGTTGGGTGGAGGATGACAGAACAAAGAAAGCTGGTGACATTTGTCGACAATATATTGCAAAAAAATCATGTAAATAAAGGAGAGGAAGAAACTGTTCGAACGCGAAGGCCCAAACAGACTGAGAACAGACGCAAGGACAAAGAAAAACAAAGGGGGGAAAGAGAGAAAGTAGAGAGGACTCTCTCTCTCTCTTTCGCATGATGGGCGTCCGTCCATCCGTCCATTCATGGCATAGTCGTCGCTCCACGCTGTACCAGGAAGCAGTTGAGCTCAAATGTGCCGGCTTGGCCGGTTGAGCCTGATGAAAAAGAAACAAGAGAAAAAAAGATGGGTTGAAACCAATCTTGGCTGGGTCAAGGAGTCGACCCCAAAGAAAGGGAGCGAGAGTGGAAGATGAGGAAGGAAGGGGGAAGGGAGCAAAGAGGGGGGAGGGGGTGGTCACTGCACACCATTGTCCAGCACAGCTGGTCTACTGCACTGAGAATGATGAGGACATCCTACTTGCGCCTTCTCTTTGGATCCGTTGCCAACAACAGTTATGGATGGGCGTGCCTTCGCTCGTCATCCATAACTGCCTTTCTTCTACTGTCCGCACAGCTCGAAAGCAAACACGGTGAGCGGTGTAACCCTTTCGGGGTCGGGCTCCGAAAAACCACTCTGGGCGAAGTTGCTTGGTGGTATGTGGGCCAAACTGTCTCACGTATGAGTGCATCAGTGCATACAAGAAGAAGAACAGGAAGAGGAATATGAAGAGGAAGAGAAAAAGGAAGAAAAAATAGATGGCGCAAGTGGTTTTTTCTTTTTGTTTTCTAGCCTGTGGAAGAGTTGGGCCTGTGTCGAGAGATTGGGTAGCAGCCAAAAGAGATGAAGTTGAGAGGAAACAAGATGAAGTGTTGTTGCGGCGAATAGAGGCGATCTTTGGTTTACTCACCACTAAGGTCGGGCTTCAAAGTATGTATGGTTGTATGGTATGTATGTGTGATTGGAATTAGGCGAGAATGTGATCGTGTGTGCAATGTCTAATGAGAGATGTTTGCTGGCAATGAGGTTCTCCTTGTGCAGGGAAAAACAGCCTACAGCTGTGATGCGTGATCGTTTGCCACCAAGTCCTTATTTCGGAACAAAAGCCAATTTTTTGGTCAAGGGCCAACCCGAAATCGAGACGAGGCCACAGAAAAAAAATGATGCCTCACTATTCACACGAGAGAGAGAGAGAGAGAGAGAGAGAGAGAGAGAGAGAGAGAGAGAGAGAGAGAGAAAGAGGGGGAGAGAGAGAGACAGAGAGGGGGAGAGAGACGTCAGAGTATTATTGCAAGAAAAGAGAATAAAGAAGGGTGGGTCAAGTCCAAAGGCGCAATGACGGTGTCAAGAAGAACCAACCAGCACAACACTGAGAACACGAGTTTAACAAGCATCCTTCCTTGAGCTTATCGTGAAAAGGGGGAAAGCCGGAACGGGCCCTTTGTTGCACGGCCTGGTCTCCAGATGTCTATTCCAATGCCAGACAACCATGCTGTCATCAACATGGTTGACTCGAAGAATACAGCACAAAGCTACAGTTCCTATGGACCTGAAGAAGGTTCTCCCAGATGGATACACTTTGGAGGGTATGGAAAGAAAGAAAAAAAAAAAGTGGCCAACGGAGGGACGAAAAAAGGGTCCCTGCAACTACCCATGGCATTCGGCATGGAGTGCAAGAGAAAAACAAACCACGGGAAATGAAAAACAGACTCTCATCCCCCACGGGAAAAACACAATCGGCCGTGGAGGAGTGGAGGATGCGTATTTTTAGCGCGTTCAGGCTGACTGTTTCTATTTCCTCCACAGCATGCCTACCCATGCCCACCCATGCCATGTAGCTGCCCCCTCCTCTCCTTCAATGGTGACTAAGGCTCCAAGAGTGACGACAGTGAGCATTAGGGACGGCCCATCGCCACGGAGCAGACAGAAAAGAAAGAGCAAACAAGGCGACGGTTCAAGCAGGCCCAAGGGGAGCATGGCCCATCACAACATACCAACAGCAGACAGACAGACAGAAAAAAAACAATAGCACGCAAAAAAAAAAAGGACGGTACACAACCCCTCTTTCTTTTTTCTTCTTCCTTCTTCTTCCTTCTTCTTCACTCCCCACTCCCCACAGCTTATCTTCACCTACCTGTGTTCCTTCTGTCCAACCTCTGCATTCACTCATTTCCTACCTCCCAATCGCAACTCACCCATTCGCTCCATTCCATTCCCTTTTGTTGGCTGGTGCTTTGTAGTTTAGCTCAGCCTTTTTTATTTTTTTTGTTGTGCTTTGTTTTTGTGCCACCTTCCCTTCCCTTCCCTCGTTCTCTCTCCCACTCTCCCTCTCTGTCGCCTTTCCACCTTTCTCTTTTCAGCCTTGCCTTTTCTTTCACACTTTCCACACCTCCACACTCGATCCGTCGTCGTTTATTCGCTCCTGAAAGCAATTGCCACCTTTCCCTCAGACACGTCTGAACAGCCAACACCCTCGTTGACTACAGAAAGTGACAAGCTTGGCACACCATCACCCTCAAGCCCTCGACCTTTCTTTCTTTCTTTCTTTTTCTTTGCTCTCATCAAATTTCATTTTTTGGTGAATAATTGCAATCCCACAAGCATCCAGCACATACCCCCACACCAATATCGCCACGGCAGGCAGCGCTTGCACCACCCATCACCCCTGACATCCACCTCAACAACAACAACGCCAATAACAACATAACAGCTTAACAGCAATAACAACAACAAACACACCATGAACGGGAGCATGAGCACGAGCTCAGACTCAGACTCAGGCTCAGGCACACTCGACGCTTCGTTTGCCTCCCCTGACTTCGATATCACCTGCAAGCATGAGCCAGCCATCCTCGCTTGCGCGGACGAAAAGCACGAGGAAGCTCTCTCCACCCCCAAGGAATCTTTCCCCGCACAAGTCACTGACATGGATTTGCTCACCACAACCATCGAGCCTGCAAGCCACAATACATCTGCTTCTGACTTGGAGACTACCTCAGCCAACACAGATATTCTGGAAGTCACTCTCATCCATCCTACCTCTGTTATCGACGACACAGATATCAGCCCCACGCTTCTGACTTCCCCAAATTCAGTAGCAGAGCCATGCTCGAATACTCAATCGACGACGACAGTCAAGACCGAAGCTATGTCCAGTCAGCTGTCGCAGGATAACGACAACCAGCCCCAAGAGCCTGTTCAGGGCAGCTTCTCTGAAGGGTATAGCGAACAAGAGTTTGCCACTCGACTCTTGGCCTTGAACGTCAACATCGATACAACTGAAACTGGCTTGACCCCCTCATCCTCCTCCTCTCCTTCCTCTGCATCGACGTCGTATTCTTCATCTTCGTCTCTGTCCGAGTTCCTATTGATTGGTCAAACAGAGCGGGAGGATAGTGAGTTTGATCGCCATAGCGAACAGTCCTTCGAGAGCCATGACTCCTTTGGTGAAAGATACAGCGAAACCCTGGGCACGTCCAATCTGAGCCAATCAAGCACTTCTACCATCAGCGAACATACCAGTCGACAGCGGCAGAGTCGTCGTGAGAGTCGTCGTGAGAGTTATCGTGAGAGTCGTCGTGAGAATCACCGTCATAGTCGGGTGTGTGACGAAGAGTACGAACAATACTCGGACGAGTCCTTCCAAGATTACCACCGACACGAGTCCTCCAAAAGTCCTGGGCCACAAAAGGAGCGCACCACAGAATTCAACTCGGAGCACACCTCCACATCCTCGACCCGGTTCACAGACCGACCGTCGTCCCCAGCAAACAGTGAAAGAACCCGAAAGCGAAGATCACACAGGGCATCTCCACCACCTGAAGAGTCGGCCCCCGTTTCCCCTGCTCCATCTCCAATGCTGCCCCCACTGCCAGCGCTCAAGCTCCCATCAGTCCGCGGCATCGCCAAGTCGATGGTCGAGCTCATGATTGCAACCATGGTCTGTGTGTCGCTGGTCGGCGTCATGTTCGCGTTCTCGTACGTATCCACAGGGACCAAGCATCTACTGGGCTGGTACTCAGATCAACGGTTCGGGCAACGTATCCGAGAGCGAATCCGGGAACGGGAGCACTTCGTGCAAGAAGCCCTGGAGAGGATGGCGGGAGAGGAGTACGTCAAGATCAAGCGCCAAGGCCGCCCTGGTCAGCAGCAGCATGGCTACGCGTCCTCAAGTAACCAGTACAACAGACAGTACTACCAAGACCAGCACCAAGAACAGCCCTATGAGCGTGAGAGTCTCTCGAACGCGGAATGGCAGGAACTTATCCGTGCTGCCTCTTTGAGCTTCATGGCCAAATTCTCATCGCCTGGCCGGCACTAACTGGGAGCAGCTGGTGATGGCGCCATGTTGTCTCGTGCTTTCGAGGCAAGAAGAAAAAGCATCTACTACGCGCAAGTCGTCTAGTCTTATACCCGCTTTTGTACATAATAAAGAAATTGAAATACGCGACATGCGTATGATGCGTTCCAATCAGCCATACATGGTCGATCTGACTTGATATGAAGGCCCATTATTCTCTGGCACGTTGGAACAAACAACCATGGCCAAGTTCTCCCATAGAAAAGGTACCTTGCAAATTTTTTTGGTGCTTGGCCTTCTTTAAGACCTAACTGATCAGAGGGTAGGAAGGTATCATTCACGATGGCGCTAGTATCCATGGTAAATCCTTTCACTCCGCCAAGAACAGGTCTTCACGCATACGAACAGCACAGTGCGAGACTCTTTCATAAACCACACACTTGATAGCTGCGAGGCCAGGCCTGAGCGAAAGTCTCAAAGCAATATTCTCAAATCGGGAACATGCTTTACTGCATCCATATCATGTCCAGGTGTCCTCGCCATCAACTCCACAAGAGGGTTGTGGACGAGGATAGCAGAGATGGCCTTGATGAAGGGCACTTGCTCGGTCATCCGTTTCGAGAAGTCTTCGTTAGGATACGTTTGAAATGAAAAGAAACCATCAGCTGAATACTGAGGTACTTGAATGCCTATTTTTATATGCCAGGTCGATTTTTTGCTTATTATTGTTGATCTGAACGCACTTTGAAATTATCTCACACAGAACGTGCTCGCTCCATTCAGTACCATCGTGGCCCAAGACTCATTCCCCGGTTTTGTTACCAACGATATCCTCCTTGTCTCCAGACACTTCTGATGGATTGTCCCTAGAGTCGTTCTTGACACCGTCATCGGCATTCTCTTGGGCCTTGCTGCTCTCTTGTTGAACATCTGGTTTTGGGTCCTCCTTCTGGTTTTCCATCTTGGAATCCTCCTGGGCATCCGTCTCGGTGTCATCATGGGCTTCCATCTCGGAATCCTTCTCGACCATCTCTGAGACGTCCTCGCTCACTGCATTTTCGGCTTCCACAGGATCCTTAGCGTCCTCAATGACCACGTCCTGCAGACCGGAGAAGGATTCGATAGGGACATGGGTGACGTACGTGTACTTTTTCCCCTTGTGTGGACCTTCTCGTGTCTCGACCCTGCGTGAAAAGCGCAAACGGATACGTTCCTGGACGGATTTGCGGCCCTTTTTCCAAACCTTTTTGCTCACCTCAGGGTCGAGTTTGACGATCCTGGTTCCCATAAAGAAGTAGGTAAACATCTTGATGGCTCGGATGGCATGCAGCGCGTGCTTCTTTTTGGTTCTAAATGAGGAAATTAAAAAGCAAGCTGTTAGCTCGTGCTGAGGTTATAGAAGTCCGACTGCGGTTTGAGAAAGCTGGCTTTCGTACCTGCCGTGGATGAATTTGTGGATGTGGTAGGTGCACTCGATGGTGTCAGCGACTTGGAATCCGTAAGGGTTGTGGGCCTGAGCTCGCTTGGTTCGCTTTTTCTTCCTGGCCTGCCTGGCCAGTCTCTTTTCGGCCTGAGTCAACGGTGCCATTGGTTGGGACTCGTGTCAATTGGACAGAATCTGGTTTATGGTGGATACATGGTTGCGAAGGTTAATACAATGGACCTTGACCATTCTTAGAACGAAAATGCGAGTCAGTTGCACATACTATGACAGAAGTCAGTTGCACATACTATGACAGAGGAAATGTGGAATCCAGACAAGTGTCCAGGGGTCAATGGTCTGTCATTCCTTCGAGTCTGTTGAAATGGGGGCAAAGAGTTGTGCGAGTTGGAAAGACGTGCCACCAGCACATCCTTGACGAAGATGTGGCTTTGCGCACGTGATTTTCTCATTTCGAGCGAGAACGACAAAGAGGGAGGAAGAGGAGAGAGGTCAGACCATCATCGAGCAGACGAGCAATTCTCTCTGCAGTTCTTTCTTTTTTTTTTGTTCTTCTCTACGACTTTTGTTCATCCTTCCATCATATTCGGCCCATTCATTCATTTTTTAACGACCCCTGACCTTGTACATCCTTCCAGCTCTCCCTCCCTTCGCCTCAACATCACTCTGCATCCATTATAATGTACTGGCGATTTGGCCACCAGAATGCATCGGTGATTGACCATCTGCTCGAGAGCGGCTCAGTCTCGCTCGAGGAACTGCTCGAGCAAGATGATCTTATCCAAGAATGCAAATCCCAGAACCAAAGGCTCATCGAATAGTAAATGAACAGTTCTTTGAATTCCTTCATCGTCGACACAAATCCACACCACAACCACTGCTGGAACGAACAATGGATGAGAGCTGCGCCTGACTTTTCGCGCTGGCATGATAACGAAACATGTGTCTACAACATACAACATCACCTCCTCGCAAACTACAATCCACATGCATACACACGCATAATCAACAGACGGACATCGACAAGGAGAGCACATGCGTAGCTTGCATCTGCATGGAGTTGGCATCGACTACTTGTACCTGCGTTTTTGTTGCGTCATCCGTCATGGCATTTTCTCCCCTCCCTCTCCTTTCATTGTCGTCCTTTCAGGGCAGCCCTTGTCGATTGAAACAAGCTCTAATTCAAACAGCCTTCGACACCAGCTCTCTCCCTCTCTCTTGTGACGATGTGCATTGATAGTCAGTTGTTTGCACAAGACTAACTATTTTGCTCTGTTCTCTGTTGCTCGCTTTTAGCTTACGTGACCCGCCCGTGCTTTCACAGCTGCTGAATTATATCATTAGCGATGACCTCGAGGATCGTGCACGGTTCAAGTACGCCGATGGACATGCTTTCTCTGTCTACGCAGTATCCTGCTTCACTCGACAAGGAAAAGGCATGGACAAAGGAACAGGGGCGACTATTTATCGATTGGAGACATTCTTTGTGCGCTGGATAGTTCAGGATGGACAGCCAGGACAACTACTCGACGCCATACTCCCTCCCTTCTTTCGCCACATCAATTTTTAAATATTTAAGATTAATGACACAGACAAGGAAGGACTATAGACCAAAAAAAAAAAAAAAAACACCCAACTCGCCTATTCAACCAACCAACCAACCGACCAACAGAATGCACAGCGGTATCTCTATCTAATTGCATTCTCACAAGTACGGTGAGCCCTGACAGGAAAGATCAGGAGGGAGGACATCAAAATCGTACTCTCTGGACCAAAAAACCACGGTTGCACACACGGATTAGCACACACGGATTAGCACACACGGATTAGCAAACACGGACCTGACACACAGCCTGGACCAACTCAACAAAAACGAAAATAAGAGCACACGACATCTTTTGCCAGACATACCTATTCACACCAAGCTCGCTCCTTACTCCTTGCCAAATGCAGATACCCATTTATTGCCTGCGAGGTCATTGCCTGCGAGGTCTGGGGCATCTTTGAATCGGCCCTATCAAATATCGACATGCTGGTCAAGTTCTGGGAGTTCCTCGACCGCCCTGCTCCCCTGAACCCTGTTCAGGCCAGCTACTTTGCCAAGGTCATTGGCGTCTTTCTTATGAAGAAGACCGGAGATGTAAGTACACTGTCGAATTTTCAAGAAGACAGTCGATGGACAATATACTTGACACATGTTACTAATATGGTTTCAATTCGTTGAATTGTTATTTCTATAGATGCTGGAGTTCATCAAATCGCAGCCAGATGTCGTGCCCAAGCTGTTGTTGCACATGTCGACCTCTTCAATCATGGATTTGTTGCTCAAGATCATTAGCATGGAAGAAGCTCCCGAAGGCAGAGGAACTGTTGAGGTACACCCAAGTTGTGCTGCAAAACCATGGCAAAAAAAAAAAAAAAAAAAAAGACTGCATTCACACGGAACAGAGTCGCTGACCCGTCTACGGTTTTCCCTTCTTGGAATAGTGGCTCAGCAAACAGGGATTGATGCCATGGCTGGTCAACCAGCTGGATCCCAATTTTGACGCAGAGGTTCACTCTATAGCTTCCCAAGTGTTGCTCGACATTATCGCCATCTCACAATCATCCCACCCGGAACAACCTTCCATCGGAACAAATGTTTTGATTGACGAGCTGAAGAGCGAGGTCATTGTTTCAAAGCTGGTCAACTTTATGCTGGACCGAACGGCGCCTCACTCCACCTCGACTCTTATTAACGGCGTCACCATTTTTATCGAGCTGATTCGCAGAAACAACAGGTAATACAGTTACAGATGTGGGCGGGTCACCAGGATAGCCAGGATAGATCACTTAACTTTTTTTGGGGAACTGCTATGAACTGCATAATAGTGACTACGATGTCGAGCCATTGCCACCAGGCTCAACTGACCCTATTCGTGAGGCCGTGGATTTGAGCGATCTTCTCAAGGTGTTGGCTTCCAGGATCGAAGACTTTAAGGATCTGCTCGTTGTTCCTAGATCAGTCGTAAGCATTTGGTTCTTTACACAGAAGGCACTACTCGCCATGCTCAAGGATGTGATTGAAGACGGGACCCTAATTTGCTCCGCAATGAAAATCGTCAACAATAGAGCGGCCCCATTGAGACTTCCATTGGCAGGCAGACACCCCTTGGATTCGAGCGACTCAAGATCTGCGAGATGTTTGCAGAGCTGTTGCACTGCTCCAATATGGCCGTGCTGAACTCTCGCCCCATCATTACTGTCTCGGCCGATGGCACTGTCAAGGTCCCCAGTGTCAGGACCGTTGCTCGACAGCCTGTGATTACCGCCGAAGAAGAGCTGGATTTAGAGGCTGCTATCGCTTCGGCTGCGTCTTCTGCCAATGCTGCAGAGGACAAAAAGGATAAGGACGCTTCCGAGGAAGCCAAGGAAGTCAATGAAGTCAAGGAAGCCAATGAAGTCAAAGAAGTCAACGAAGTCAAGGAAACCAATGAAGCCAATGAAGCCAAGGAAGTCAAGGAAGCCAATGAAGCCAAGGAAGCCAAGGAAGTCAAGGAGGACACCGAGCCAAAGACAGCTACCGATAACTCACTGTCATCTGAGAGTGCATCAGAGAAGAAAGAGGACGTGAAGACTCCTGCTACCGAAACACTCACGACTGTTTCTGAGGCCGAAGAAAAGAAGGCAACCTCGACTGAAGAGACCTACGAAAGCGAAGTCGAGAAAGACATGGCTTCGCTGATTATTGATGACCAGGCAACGCCCCGTGGTTCGCCTCCTCCCTCGACCGCTGCTACACCGAAGGCGGTCACCTCCCAATCGTCCACATCTACCCTCTCCAGCGCCACCATTGCTGCGATCGCTTCTGGAAACACCATGACGGGCGAAGCTATGATCCCAGTGGGCGATTTCTTGAAGCTTCAGTTTGTCGACCACCAAATTATCCCAACCTGCTTCGATTTGTTCTTCCAGTTCCCCTGGAACAACTTTTTGCACACGGTTGTGTATGATATGGTTCACCAGGTATTCCACCGACCTATGGGCGACATTGGCAGACCCGATATCGACGGCACCTATATCCCTCCCCAGACTGATCAGGGAGTGACTGAAGGCTGGAACCGGAGATTGACCATTTCCATCTTCAAGGATGGACAACTGACCAAGCGCATTACCGATGCACAGCGCCTCTGCGACTACGAGTGGTAAGGAGGACAAATACTACTGTCGGGACTCAAGTTGGCTTCAGGTTCCTAACATCTTCTTTCCTGAATTCAATAGTGCGCAGCCAAAGGGTGTCCGTCTTGGATACATGGGACATTTGACCTATATCGCAGACGAGACAGTCAAGTTGTTAGAGCTGTACTCCCAGACATCGTTGCTGCCAATGCTGTACGAATTCATCGATTTGGACGACTGGTGGAGCTATGTCTCCAAGACACTCAAGGAGACCAAGGAACGCGATGCTCAGGTCTTGGGTGGATCTCGTCCCAACATGATGGACGGCCTCAAGTCTGGCCTGGACGATGGCAACGACGACGACTTTATGGACGACAACGAGGGAGAGTACGGTGGCGGCAATGGATTCCTTGGCCAAGAAGGCGGTAGTGGCCATGATGGCGATGTTGCTAGTGACCAGGTAATAGTTTCATACCTTTTCGTTATTACTTGCTTGTCATCTGTAATTGAAACGTGGAGTCGTCACTCATCCGCCTTTTTTTCTTGCTCCTTTCTAGTTTGCACGTTACCTGTCTCAACAGATTTCGAACAACTTGCCCGACAAATTTGGATCGTCGGACGAAGACGAGGACGATGAGGAGGGCAACTGGATCGGCGAGTATGGCGTCGACAACGACTTTGAGCGCCGCCGAGCTGCTGCCAATGCTGCCAACAGTGGGTTAGGCTCGTCGGGTGCTGACCCCGAAGATCCCTTTGGCAGTCGCCATGCCATGGATCTTGGCAGTGATGACGAGGACAATGTAGACGAAGAAGCGTGGAACTCCTCCGTAAGTTTACTTGATGCTTTCCTTTTGGTGTTAAAGGTCATAGCTATGACACGTATATTGACCTGTTGTCTTTAATTTTCTCTAGTGGCCAACAACATTTGGGGACTCCAAGGCACTGGAGCTGGGATCAGTGCATCAGTTCAGCGCTCCCCTGTCGGACTGGTCTGAGGATTTCCAGGACGGGTTCTCGGATTTCAAAACTGGATCGGCTGATGGCAAGGATGATTTTGACTTCCCACCCTTTGAGGGTAATGCATCCGTTGCTGTCGTCTCTGTAACCGAGGGAGAATTCGGATTCGACGACTTTACACCAGCCAAGAGCACTGAAACAACCACCTCTACTACAGCCACAACTTTTACTACTGAATTGGATACCCCTGCGACCGAGAAGACTGAGGCACTTCCCGAAAGCTCTACTTTATCAACATCGTCATCTCATGTTCCCACCACAACCGAAGAGGCAAAGGCAGAGGAAACCAAGGAGGCAAAGGCTCCTGAGCACTCTTCCAAGGAGGATGTCAAGTCTGAGCCAGCCGAGCCAGCCGAAGCTTCTTCTTCTTCTGTGACGACCCATGCTTCTCCTTCAACAGTATCAACTACCGCCCTGCCTGAGCATTTAGAGACCACCGAGACCAAGTAGATCTTTACAAATATCCCCCCCCCCACCTCCCCTTATCAGAAGAACAAAACAGAGATTTACCCCCCATTGCATAAAGAATAAGTTATTTATCGGATGACAGCGCGGTACATAGTCTTTTTTTTTTTTTTTTTTTTTTTTTTTTTGAACGTTCACATCGGGCCTAAACGTAGAGCAGTAGGAAAAAGCACAGCCGATAGAGCCAAGTGGTTCTGGATTGGGCACAACAACGAAAAAGCTGCCATGATCACAACACTACACAAACGGAGCAACCTCTATGGATCACAGAATTGCTATGAATGCTGTTGTTTTATTATGTTTTTGCCAACGAGCTAGTGGTCATTGCGCGGAGGGAAAAGGTAGGATGTTCTTGTGGGGGTAAGCGATGATAGGAGAAGGAAAAAAAAATGGAACTACAAATACAAACCAATGGTGATAAAAGAGAACAAGAAAAAGAGTACTCGAATGGATATGTGCTTTAACCGCTGCACATCACGCAAGCATCCTTGTTCTCCAGAGAGCACATGATGGCATCGAGGGCTGCTTGGTCCGCCTCGTCCAGCTTTGGTGATTCAAGCTCTGGTGTCGTCACGCCTGCACCTCCAGTCGAGATAGTCGTCTGCTGCTTAACCGCCTTGGCCACCAGGGCTTGCTTCTTGAGACTCTCGACCAAAGCCTGCTGGTCTACTGTGAACTTGATGGCATCGACGGCTGGGCGCGATCGGAGGTAGTACATGCCGGTCTTGAGACCCTTCTTCCATCCGTAAAAGTGCATCGACGTGATCTTGCTTGCACTGGGGTCTGACATGAAGATGTTGAGAGACTGTGACTGATCGATGAAGGGCGCACGGTCAGCGGCCATATCCAGCAGTGCTCTCTGTGGGATCTCCCAGATGGTCTTGTACAGCTTTTTGAACTCCTCGTCCAGGCCCGGGAGGCCCTGAATCGAACCACTGGCGGCAATGATCATGTTCTTCATCGACTCGTTCCACAATCCCATTTGTGTCAAATCGTTCAACAGATGGTGGTTCTATTGGTTTTGTCGATTAAAAGCATAGATATGTGTCAATACAAACAGGCGTCATCTTGTCTTCAAAGCTGCAGGAACTACCAGAAAAGTATATTAGTCACTTACGACAACCTGGAATTCACCACTGAGCACGCGGCGCTGGTAAATGTTGGAAGTGTAAGGCTCGAAGCACTCGTTGTTACCCAAGATCTGAGAGGTCGAGGCTGTGGGCATAGGGGCAACCAAGAGAGAGTTGCGCACACCGTGCTGCTTGATCTTTTCCTTGAGTCGGTCCCAGTTCCAGCGTTCACTTGGCTTCACGTTCCACATATCGTACTGCAGAATACCCTGGCTGACGGGCGAGCCCTCGTAGGTCTCGTAGGGTCCATCCACCTTGGCGATTTCGCACGAGGCCTCGAGGGCAGCGTGGTAGATGGTCTCGAAAATGTCCTTGTTCAGCTGGCGAGCCTCAGGAGACTCAAATGGGTATCGGAGCATCACAAAAGCATCAGCGAGACCTTGGACACCCAAACCGATACTACGTTTTGTGTTTAGAAAGACGAGTGGTGAATACTTGAAAGTGCTAGTTCATGATTCTGATTTCAACAAACAAACAGTCGCGAAGTAGACTTACGGGCGATGGCGCTTGTTACTCTTCTCTGCTTCGGGGACGGGGTAGTAGTTGCGGTCAATGACCTTGTTCATGTTCTTGGTGACGACCTTAACCACCTTGTGCATCTGATCAAAGTCAAAAGTCTTGTTCTTGACATCCACAAACTTGGGCAGAGCAATCGAGGCCAAGTTGCAGACAGCAACCTCGTCAGGTGCGGTGTACTCAACAATCTCAGTGCACAGGTTCGAGCAGGTGATGGTGCCCAGGTTCTTCTGGTTCGACTTAGCGTTACACGAATCTTTATAAAGCATGTAGGGCATGCCGGTCTCGATCTGGGCGTCCACAATCGCGAACCACAGCTTCTGTGCCTTGACAATGCGGCGGTGCTTGCCGGCCATGACGTACTTGTTGTAGAGGTCCACAAACTCTTGGCCATAGACGCGGTCCAATCCGGGGCATTCGCCAGGGCAGAACAAGTGCCAGTCGCCGTCCTCCTGAACGCGCTCCATGAACAGATCGGGAATCCAAAGACCCAAGAACAGATCACGGGCACGCAGTTCTTCGTGACCCGTGTTCTTACGCAGATCCAAAAACTCGAACACATCGGCATGCCATGGCTCAAGGTACCTACATGACGAGAAAGGACAACACGTTAGGGTTGGTATAGTGGTCATGCCAAAGCAACTCCTTGGATGAATCAAGGAGGCAGATAACCTACATGGCAAAGGAGCCGTTGCGCTTTCCACCACCCTGGTTGACAAATCGGGCTGTGTCGTTGAACACACGGAGCATGGGAATGATACCGTTCGAGTTGCCGTTGGTACCGGCAATGTAAGAACCCGAAGCACGGATCTTTTGGAAGCTGACACCGACACCACCTGCCGACTTGCTGATCAGTGAGCACGTCTTGAGGGTGTCGTAGATGCCCTCGATACTGTCATCGGCCATTTGGACCAGGAAGCAGCTCGACATCTGAGGGCGTGGGGTACCGGCGTTGAAAAGGGTAGGGGTGGCGTGGGTAAAGTACTTTTCAGACATGTAGTTGTATGTCTCGATTGCAGCTTCGATATCGCGACCGTGGATACCGACTGCCACACGCATCAGCAGGTGTTGTGGACGTTCAACGACGATATCTAGAACATCCATGAGAGACGACTTGTTAGCGATGTGATCCCACCAATTGACAGCGACGGAACTCTGTCCTAGACCAAGAGCATCCTCTTACCATTGATGCGCAAGAGATAAGACTTTTCGAGGGTCTTGAATCCAAAGAAGTTGTAGCCGTAGTCACGGTCGTAGATGATGGCCGAGTTGAAGCGTTCTGAGTTCTCCATGACAATATCGTAGGTTTCCTTGGAGATAAGGGGCACGTTGCGCTTGAGCTTGGGGTGGACATGGGTATAGAGGGCCTCGATGACTTGCGAGAACACCTTGGTCGTTTCCTTGTGGAGGTTGGAAATGGCAATGCGAGCGGCCAGTGTGGCGTAGTCTGGGTGGTTGGTGGTCAGGTAGGCAGCAGTCTCGGCGGCCAGGTTGTCGAGTTCGACGGTGGTGATGCCCTGGTACATGCCCTGGACGACCTGTTATGAGGGCAAGTAGCATGGGATGCAAGAGGAGGACGGTGAGTGAGTATGAACAATGAAGGTGGGTGGATGGCAACACAGCGTGAGAGCAAATCCATCGAGAACGTGCTCTAGAAACAATAAAAAAACAAAAGGACGGGCACAGCCTCGAGTGTGCAGTTTGCGACTGTAACAGACACAGAACGAGCCTTGGCTTCTGGTTTGCGAGGGAAAGGGGCGAGGAGCAAGGGTAGGAGTGGGACAGAAAAGGAAACACACAGGAGAGGGGCTGCTTCGGTGGACAATCAATACACTACAACCAACAATAGACAGAACGCTACGCTGGCAGGCCAAGCTGTCTGATCCATCCTCACACGTATTAACACAGACATACACATGCATAGATGTAGTCGTGATGCCGTATGTAAGGTCATACTGGTGGCAAAGAAAAAAATTCTCAGTGGCAAAAAAAAATACCTTCTGCGACACTCGGGGCGGGTCGATAAAGTCGGGGTTCAGGCCATAGCAGAGCTTGGAGATGCGGGAGGTGATCTTGTCAAAGTGGACCTGGATGAGAAGTGAGAAGAAGAGATGGAGGAGATTAGGCACTGCATGGTTCATTCCATGAGGCCAGGGCAAACGCAGGTGTTGCCCATGCAACAAATAAACAACTTACGTTCTCACGTCTTCCATCTAGGTCGAATCAAGCACAATGCAGGCAATGTTTGGTCAGGACCAATGGCTTTTCTTCAATTCTCAGGTGGACCAAACAAAGTCGCGGTTTGCATTTGTTACCTCTCTTGATGACAAACATGGCTGTGTAGCTGTGTGGAGTGTGAGGTATGAAATGAATGCAGATGTGGTGGGTTCGGAGTGATGATCACTTTGTTTCGTCAGGAGCAGGAACAAGAGGCGGTTGGCAAGGGTGCGGGTGTTCGTAGTCGTACGTGGTATCCAGGTGAAGAAGTGTGGCAAGCTTCGAAGCGATAAAGGTACACTGACTCTGACAAAGCGAGAGAAGAAGAAAAACTGGTGTAAGGGCAAAGAAGAAAAAGAAGAAATAGGAAATCGACGCGACTTGAATTTGATGTTTTTTTCAAAAACACAAAGTGGCGCTTCATAAATTAAAACACAACACAAGAGACGCGTCGAGATCACGTACATGTACTGGTTGTGTTGAGATTGTGACCGTTTATTGGGCTAAGATAAATTAAATGTCGTATGTTCAAACGGAAAGCATGGCAGAAGCAACGGCTGCAAGGCCCACAGCCGCATAGGCCATGACCAGCTTGAGTCCACACAGCTTCCACCTACCCTCACTCGTGGCTCCACTACCTGAAGGACCCTTGCTGCTCGCATCCGACCCAAAGTCTGCGTCCTCCATCCCTGCCATCCCCCGCGCCATCCCTGTGCTATCTCCACCGTTGGACTTTTGCTTCGCACCGCCTGGTCCCAATTTCGATCCGTGCTGGTACGGCGTATTATCGTTCAAACACATGGCCAGGTTCATGGGCTTGAGCCCCTTGGCTTGCCCCAGCGGGATCAGTTTCTTGGACAATTGGATTGTGTCCTCGGACAGATCATGCTCCAGTGTGATGGGTCCACAGGCCTTGCCAGACTGTGACCTGATCGACTGCACCCGCTCGACCACATTCTTGAAGTTCTGTATCACCTCCGCCTCCTGAACTTGATGCTGTAACATTCGCCAATCGTTCGTGTCCCACCCAACGGTCCAGATCACGGTCGTATACCCCATTTGGCGCAAGATCTCTCGGACACGGTTGTCGGTGTCGCCGTAGGGCGGGCGCACATACTTCATGGTTAGGCCCGTCACGTCACGGATAATCTTTTCGGTCCACTTGATCTCGGCCACGATTTGGTGGTTGGTCAATGTTGTCAGTCCTGCATGCGACCAGGCTAGAGATGTTGGTTGAAGGGAATTAGAAAAGAAGTGAATAGGAACAACTAAACTAAACAATCGTTTCCTGGAACAGAGAAAAAAATAATAATAAAGAGATAGATTCCTTACTGTGCATCCCAAGATGATGTCCTTGTGCCACTTGATCCCGTAGAATATCCGGGTATTCAAGCACTCGGCTCCCCACAATGAAAAACGTAGCCGTCAACTGCTTCTCGCTCAGATGCTGCATCATGCTCCGTGTCGCCGGACTGGGCCCGTCGTCATATGTCAAACCCCAAGAATTGCTATCGGGGCAAGTGACCACATCCGTCTTGGCCACACATCCCGCGCACGACCACCAGCACGCCGCCTTATTCTCCTGACCTTGTGGAGGGCACAGTGGGAAATGCTTCACTTCCGGGTGTTGTGGCGCCACAGGGATGTTAGGTACTTTGGACCAGTCGATTTCGCTTATCCACGCTTGCACCTGTGGCGAGTTCACGTCTGGGGTTACGTCCTTTATTGGGTAGATCGCCGCGTTCATGCGTTCTTTGGCTTTGGCGTGGGAGTGGGAGTAAGAGCCTTCTTCTCTTCCTTCTTGGGTTGTGCTGTTCCCTTTTCCAAGGGGGGTGTTATGAAGGGTGCTCTTCACCTCATGAAAATCTGGTTTGTAGGTTGAGGGAGTAGGTGAGGAAGGAAGGGTCTTGACCTGTGTCGGGATGTTGGGATCTGCATGGAACATGGGCGCGAATAACATGAAAGTGATGAGGAAGGAGGATAGACGGCGGCGGACTAGTGCAGACCGGCCATTATAGGCCAGTAAAGAAAAGTGAACCATTCAAGTAGAGGTGGATGGGTGAATGCGAAAGTATCTGATGAAGGTCGATAATGGCGGACTCGAGATTTTTGATTGTGGACACCCAAGAGGTAAAATGGACAACAATAAGAACAGTGGGCACAACGTGCGATCTGTCTAAGCCGAGATTAAATGAGAAGATATGGTTCTTCTCTCCTCTCTTTCCCGTCGCCTCCTCCATTCCCGCTTGAAGACCGTTGTAGATCGTTCAGTTTCTTTGCTGATCAATTTTCTGTCCACCCTACCGTCTCTGGCTGTGTTTACAATAAAGAAGTTCGCTTTGTCTTTCATGACCCAAGTCAAATGCATTGCAAATCCTAGATCACACCAACATAGCCTCGGCCATATTGTCTTGAACGAGGGAGAAGGATCCAACAGTTAAAAATAATCTCCTGGATATTCTGATTCCTACGACAAAAGAGTGAACTGCGTACAGAAATAAAACATCGAACAGAGAGTCCAGAAGAGTGTGTTTCAAAACAATCCCGAGACTCGATATTGGATGTTCCTCGATGGCGTCTTTCTTCATTGACATGGCACGATCGTTGAAGGTGTGTTTGTTTGTTGTTTATTGGGATTTGTATTATTTGTGGTTTTTGTGTTTTTTACAGAGGTAATCAAGCATGAACAAAGCAAAGGAAGAAAAAAAAGAAGCTCTTGGACACCATTGATGGCATCCATTGGGCGAGTCGCAGAGGTGGACTCGCCAAGGAAAGAAAATAGAAGAACTATACAGGGAGACGAAACCAAGAAAGGTAGCTATACAATGTGTGTGGTTGAGGGAGGGAAAGGAGGAGGAAAACACCTGACAACGCGTCCCTAGGGACAGAGTGAGACCGCGCCAATCAGACTCGTAGGATAGACATGGCAAAGAGGGGATGCGCGGGAATGAGCTCATCGGGCAAAGGACGCGTTTATGGCAATTGGGCGAGGGAGAGAGAGGAGGGTATCTGCCAGTTCTTGCTTGTCCCGCGGTCTTGTCACTTCGCGACCAAGAGTTCTTGCATATCCGATCCTGGACCGTTTTTAGGTGTGTTCAAAAGTGGCAATTAAGGAAAGAGAAAAACTTGGCCCAAGGCTGTTTGGGTGTGTTGGGGTTGCATAAACGGGAAAGACGAAAGAAAGAAAAAGGCGGGTGTGTGCACATAGAAGAACGGATGGCGACATCGGTGGGGATTGGCTGCATGAAGAAATAATTCAAGGAGCTGGCCAAAGTAGCCCAGTCCCAAAAGGACACAGAGTGAAGACAGAGAGAAAGAAAGAGGCTTGGGCCCAAAAAGGGGAAGAGGGAGGGAACAAAGGGAAGCCCATGGTTGGGGCATTGGGCGAGAAAAAGGTCGTCGGCTCGTCATATGCCCGTTTCCCACCGCTTCTTTGCTTTTTTCGTCGATCGATCAGTTTTGGAGGTGGGTGCACCCTGATTGTGCGTCGTTATGACACAATCCCAGGAGTACCCCAGATCTGGCTCATGTTCCTGATCGGGGGGCTGGTTCGTGTTGGGTTGGATGTAGAAAAGGATATGCGCACACAACGAGAAGAAGTATCGTGGGACAATGGATAGACAAACAAAGCGAGTATTAAAAAGAACGAAGAGAACAAAAGGAATGCAAGGGGAAGCAATAAAGAATATGAAAAAGCAACGAGGACGAACAAGGAGACAGCGAGGAGAAAACAAGAGAGAGAACGAAAGGGAACGGCAGGAGAGGAGGGGAAGCGTCAAGGGTTCCCATGGTTCTCCTCGAAGTGTGACTACAGAGACAGGACGGGTCTGGGGTCACAGGTTCGGCTCGACTTATTGTTTTTGGCGTGATCTTAGTGCCCTGATGGCGACAGAGGCCTGGAACCACTGTTGAGTGCAGCGTAGTACATTGGATAACTGGAGGATGTGTTCCCTGCAGAGATCTGCATGCTTGGATGGGCCGGTGGTGACAGCGACGACGAGGTATGCTTTGCGTCTTGGTGTTGGTGCTGCTGGAGCAAGAGATGGTGACTAAGAGCAGAGATCCCCCCTGTGGTTGTGAACATGAGGGATGCTGGCGGGTTGGGGTTGGAGGTGCATTGGGCATAGATGTTGGGTATACTGGTGCGCTGCTTGCGGACGAATGGTGGCATCGGGTAGTTGTCGTTGATGGAGGCATTGGATGAGCTGGCGGATGACAGCGAGGACCGGCTCGCGTCATTCATAAAGTACGCAGACCCTGCGGAGCTCGCGGACGAGGACGAGGACGCTGAAGAAGACATGAGGTCGGTGGAGCGGCACTCTTCTGAACAGTATGTTTCACCCTCGTTTGTGTGCTTCTCACAGACCAGGCACCAGTCGCAGTCGACACCGTCCATTGGGGATAGATATGGTATATGTGGAGAGGGAAAGAGCTGTGTTGGTGTTGGTGTTTGTGTTGTCGTAAGCGACAGTGTATTGAAGTTGGAGGAGACAAGGTGAGGTGAAGTGAGGGTTGTGTGTTGTGTGTGAATGAATGAATTGAATTGAAATGAGAAAGGGAATGAGAGAAGAAAATGAAAAACTGGGGTTGTCAAAATGAAGAGGGCGAGATGAATGAGCGGTGCAGAATGACGACTTCTTGTTTGGTTCTGACTCAAAAGAGTGGTTGGAAGGGACAGTGTGTGTGACGACGGATGGGTGGGGATGGATATAAACAGGTGAGAGCTGTGAGGAAGAAGGAAGAAGGAAGAGAAGGAAGAGAAAGAAGAAAGAAGAAGGCAATGGCGACTAAAGAGAACAAAAAAGAGAACAGTAACGAGGATGGATGGCGCGAGAATCGTACGTTAGTTGAAATGGGTCAGGCACACATTCACACACGCACAAAAGTTGTCAGTGTAGTGCACAAGGTGGAGCTGGCGGTTTGTTGTTGAAGAATGAAAAGAAGCGACGGGCTAGAAAAGGCATATAGAGTTTACACTTTGCTCTTTTCAGTGACAGCATCGTGATGTCGTTACGTCGGGAGGAGTGGGGTATCCGCCCACGGTCCATCAAAAGGGCGTATCCTCTCTCACGTCTTCGCCATTGGGATACAACCTTTCGAACAACATGAACCCTGCCATCCATCGTCATCACTGACCGTCTCTTTGTCTCTCTCTTTCTCTCGTCTTCTTTATTCCGTTGCAATTGCTGCCAGACACAAATTGCGCATTATTGCGTGAACTGGCCATATTTCTATTGTTGGATCTGACCATGGTCATGGCCCAGGGACCCATGTCCTCGATCCATGTCTGAAATCCAAAAAAATCCAATCCAATCCAATATGTATTTACACTTGTACTCTTTTTTTCCCTCTCTCTGTCTCTTTCAACCATACCATCGCGGATACATTTTACCAAATAATGTCCCTAACTGAACAGTGCCTCGCAGGTAATTTTCTTCCCAGCCACTCAAAGACACAATCATGTCATCATGGGTCTCAGCCTTCCTCAGTGTTCAGCCACGGCCCACAATTCCATTTGATCCATTCATTCACTGCAGATATCCAGTCCCCGTGGCAGTAGTGGTTGGTTATCGAGGGCCATACAATCACAACACCGAAAAAAAAAAAAAAAAAGACGAAGGCTCTTCCTATTCACCGCATTCATGGGGAAGAGGGGGGAGATCTTTCTTTTCCTTGCCCTTCTTCTCCACGCCTTCTTTTTCATTCTTTCTTCCCTCAGTATTAACTCAATTGATTGCGCATCCGTGGGCCAACCATTCTGGCGCGTTGGTCAACCTTCCACTCTGGCGTCATTTGGACACAATTGCAAGAAATATGAACGTGGTTGGGTTTGGGACGCACAAACCTTTTTTTTTTTTTTTTTTTTGCTGGGCTGGGCGAGAATGGAAGGGAAAAAAAGTGATTGGCGGGACGGACGTAATTGCAAAGTGAAAGAATAAAAAATGTTTGGTAAAACCAAAAGGGTGCAAATGTCGGTGGAAAGGGTGGGAATATAAATGACATGTAGATCAAGCGAAACGAAAGTTGGAACAAAGTAAAAACTATGACGGAGATGACGACAACGATTCCGGAGGACTGGAATGACTCTCTCAGGTTTGTGTTTGTTAAAGATTTAGGTGCCACACACATCTTCGATTTTTTTTGTAAGCAAATTGGACTTTCCGATTTGCAGAAACCAATAAGGGAGGGGAAAAGCCGCTTCTTGTGCTCTCTTTGTTGGTGCGATTAGGGCCATGGTCATGCTGGTTTGAGACCCAATGGCTTTGACCAAGTCAATGCTCTTCATACAAACCGCAAGAAATGCCTCTTTTTGCTTCGGTCATTGTCTCATTTTGCATGGTATGCATGGAAGAACTAAACAAGTCCGATTTAAGCCCATTGTGTTCCTGAGATGAAAATGTTCTTGTTGTCATTCGGGAGTTATGCACTCATGTATCCGCCACAGGGAATGCAAAAAAATGGTACAGAACAGCATTGATGCTACCTGAATAGGGGAAAGGGACAAAGACACGCGGCTTTTTTTCCTTGCCATGCTGCTTTGTGGCCTTCGCCATGACGGTCAAACAGCCAAAAATGTTTCTTCCGAGGAAGAAAGACCCTTTTGATCCATCTCGATGTTCGAGGAGTATTCGGGTGGGCATATGAAAGACGCATTACGAAGTCAAAGAAAGGACAAGACCAAGACCTGCGCAACGGCTTTGTAAAGGAGACGATAGGTAGGAGATGATGAGACACTTACGCGTTACAAGACAAAGAACAACCCCAAAGTGAGGTTAGGGAGTCAACGAAAACAGATTCGTCGAAGGATAAGGAAGATGGTTGACAAGAATGGCAGGTTGAAGGATCAAATCTTCGTCGTTTCTTAAATACTCTGAGGACAAATAGCTTCCTGGACTGGCGTCGATTGCGGATTGATATTATTATTATTAAAGAAGCTGCACGTAATGCAACGCATTTTTGGTTCATGCTACACCTTGTGATATACCATGTCGCATGGGGGTGGCAAGCTTCGCTTTGTTGACCCCCCTGCAACGATTACCATACCGCGCCTTACATTGTCTAATCCCTCATATCCACCAAGGGCTTTCCCTTTTTTCATTCAACAGAAAGCAACTTGAAGTGCGATAGCATTGTCATCTCAGCACGTTATTCCGATCATCGTGATACTCTCTTCATTTCATTGGCCACCAGGTCCTTTCTCCACAAGTCAGCCCACGATAAGCCCCTCTGGTGGAACACTCTTGATGCTCGATGATGATGACCCCTTGGCTTTATCGTGAGGGAATAACGCAAGCGGATCAAAAATCGATACTGCATTTGCAGTCTTGTTGTTTCCACACACGCACAAGTGCAACCTACAAATAGACACACAAGGAAACAACTCACGATGAAGAAGAGGAAAAGGCTGCATGACAGCAAGTCATATCGTCAAGGTCGTACAAAAAAAAGAGGCAGCATATTACAAGCCCGGGGTGTCTTTCTCTCGAAGGAATATGGCCTCCTAGCAAACTAAGCCCAAAACCTCACAACCCAAGCCATGCCTAAGAAACTCAAAGGCACACGAGACAGTGTGCATAAAGCACACCTATTCTCTCGATTCTTGCCCGCGAGGGTGCGTGTCGATGCAATGGGAGTAGCTTGCAGGAGGGACCATATTGACTCAAAGGTTGTCCTCAATATCAGCCATAACATTGAATCATAAACTCACAAACTGTGAATTGCCATACTACTCGAGTTGGCCTGAATAAATTGGGATATTGTCCATCAAGCCTCGTAGTCTTGCAACCAGACCCTCATTTGAGTGAGAGAAGGAATTCGATTCCAACCCTCGTAAAATGAAGGGTCTGGTTGCGAGACTACAAGCCTCCGCATCACTGGACTCTTGACACGTGATCGTTTGGAGGAGAGCCTTTTCTTGGTGGCAACAAACCTTCGCTTTCTTTCACGCACAACTTCGCAACCAATTACAAGTACCATGGAGTTCTCATTCACTCTGCCAACAACCTCATCTTCAGGAACGGCGCCGTTTCAACCATCACCGGCATTCACATTCCAAGCACAAGGCACAGGACAAAGAACATTCGCATCAATAGAAGCAACACATCCACAGCATGACCAATCACAACTACCTTTGGGAGAATCCCATGGCGACGACTCGTACGGACGTGTTGCTCAGACCAGAGCCCACGGTGTAGGGGACACGAAGCAGTGGCGACAGCGAATTATCAGCCATATCGAGGACCGTATCAAAGACAAGCGCACATCCATCCAGAACTCGCGCCGAGCGGGCTTGAATAGACCTCGGGAGAACCACCATCACAGCCATGTGAACTCTACGCCAGTAGAGTCACAACTGGATATGAGAGCTGCTTCACAGGAAGGGCTCTCATTCTCACAGTTGTCACACGCCTCTAGTGCCAATTCAGATGAGATCACTCCAGAGGAAGAACGGGTATGAAATCACCTTGATTTTTAGAACCTGAGGGTCGCATATGCTTTGAGGAACAAGGAAAGCACTGATGTACTGATACTCTTGTTCTTTACTTATATCAACACAGAGGATAGTGACTGAAGTCTGGGAAGCGTTCAAGAACGAGAATTTTGAAGCGTTCCAGGCATTTACAGATGCAGAAGTGGAAGACATTGAAGGAGAGATTATGCGGCTCAAAAGTAAGGACAAAATGCCCTGAATAACATCACAAGGCGAGTGACACTAGAAACAATGGATCCGGACCTCGTCTAACTTGCGGTTGTAATTCCTTCCTAATTATTTTTGCGGCGTGGGAAAAACTAGATGACTATGACCCAACTTATGACGTGATGATGGATGGCGAGCAAGACCACATGCAGGAGTCGTACGACCACTATATGCTGCTCGAGAGATGCTCGGCCTTGGAGCACGAGAACGCCGAAATGGCATCAGCACTGTCGCTGTCGGTCACACTTTTATCCGGTGCCCCCTGTTTCCGCTGTCGTCAAGGAACTTTCAGCTTTGAGCCGGTACAGGAAACAACTGGATCCTCTTTGAACTCAGGAGTGCAGGCTGTGCGAGCTGGCTGTCGAGCTTGCGGTCTGTGTCTGGAGGATCCGATGCTTGTTCACATTGCTAATGCTGCTCGGAGTCACAGGTAAGGAAAGATCCTTGGCACTGTGTAAAGAAGCAAGAGGATATTTTATTGATACCACTTTGCCTCTGTAACCATTTCTACTCTGAACTAGTCGGACCTGTTCCAGTCAATTGCTGTTCGACTATGACCTTGACACGGGGCTGCTCGTGATGTGCTCCACCTGCGATTTCATGGCGTAGGAAAAACAAAACGTATTACGTTACCGTTAGAGCAATGAACTGCACTCTACGCTAGACGGGAATAAACAGCGAAGGCTAATAACTCCTTGGTGACCCAGTTCAACCTGGGTCGCGCTACGGAATTAAACGGACCGCGATGATTTAGTGCAGTTGAGATCTGGGTAATATTTTTTTTTGCATGGTTCCTTTCTGAAACGACCTCTCATGAGGAATGTACGGGACAAGCGGGCATTTTTTATTGGTTCCCAGACCCGGCACCAACAGAAGGCCGCACATGTCTCAGTGACCCTTCCATATTATTTTAACAGAATGAAAGAGCGAGATGGGCACCAAACTTTTCCCAAACACACCAAACACACCAAACACAGGATAAATGAGTCAAACGAGAGGATGAGAACCCGACCAATTGACTTTTTTTCCTATCGTTCTATCTTGCTAATTGTTCTTTGCATGTTGGCACAATACCACACAAACAACAAACTCACTTCTATCTTTACTTTTTTTGTTTTTTTTTTGTTTGTTTTTTTTTGCATGAACCAAGACAAATACGCTAATGCAGAGACGTGCGTTTGTTTTGGTAATTGTGTCCCTGAACCATACAAACAACCTCTCCTTCAATCACCTCGAATAAGCTTTTGTAGCTTTGATCGCTCGCCTTTGGGTTGGTCGCTAACAAGACAAAAGACGTTGTGCTTCGGCACATTCAGCGAGCTGGAGAGGGATCTACGAGAAGCAAAGGAAGAGAGAAGGAACAAGGAGAGATAGACGGAGAGAGACAACGCGAGAGTGAGGAAGGGATGCGAAAGGGCTTGTGGTGAGTTACTTGGGCAAAGGTGCAAATCAGCATATAAACATGCATATAACGGGGACAGTGTGTTTCTATGTGCGTGTATTTAGAGAGAAAGAGAGAAGACAGAGCTGGTTTTCTTTGCCATACGCCATGGTCTTTGTGCTTCCCTAGACCCTAAACTCCACGACAAATTCGTAATTTTTCTTCTTTCTCCTTCTCCCCTAATCTGCAAGCTGCCTTACTCCCCGTCCAAACCGAAAACAAGATAAATTTGCATAACATTCATCTGTTTTTTGTTTGGTACTTTCTGTGTATTGGACCACCCCAAAGTTCCAAGCCTTTTGTTCGTCCGATCAGAAACGAAACCCTTGTTTTGTTGGATTTAATGCGAGGCGAGACATATACATGTATATTCATACATTCACGCGTTGTTGTTGGTGAGACTTTGGAGGGCTGCCTTGTGGTGAGTAACAATTTGGACGAATGAGGAGTCAAGGTTTTTTTTGGTCGTTGTTGGCAAAGTCGTGATAAATGCGGACTTGATCCTTGCAGCTCGTCCAGAGTCACAATGTAAAGATACCAAGGATCACTCCCGGCGGTGGATCCACAACAAACAAGATGAGATGGGAGTTGAAAAAGTAGGAGAAGCCTGGACGTGGATGGACGTGGAGGGACGGCGAGGATGGATGGGAGAGGATGGTCTAGAGCTAAGCTTTGGCTTGGGCGAAGAACACGCTGAGAAAGAGGGGCAACAAGTGGATCGATGTGAGCCCCTCCTTCCCTCTCCCTTTCTCCGTCCCTTTGTACATTTGCCCATATGCTGCCTCAGCACCTGCCTCTCCTCTGGACCACTCATTCGCCATTCCCCCACTTTGTTGGACAAAACCATGGACCAATGGGCATCGCCTGCCTTATGGCGCTTGTTCTTTTGTTCTCTTGTCTGCATTGCATACTTTCAGCGGAGGATTTTTTTTCTTGCTGCTTTCTTGGTGTTCTTGCAGGAACCACTCAAAAAAAAAAAAAAAAAAAAAAGGCCAAAGAGAAGGAAGGCAAAAAAAAACGGCGAAATAGTGAGGCCGTCCCGGGGAATAGACTGAACAGGAATTATTTCGATTGGCAACTGGCAAGCGCCCGGTCCCTCCTCAATTGCGATAACCATTTCGCCTACATAGGATCCATTTTGCCTTTTTTGTTATAGTCTCTTAAGTTCGGCTCCCCCACTATCGATGGCAGTGTCTTTGGTCACCACCCCCTCCATCTCCATGGGTTGGGCTGTGAGAGAGGAATTGGGTGTCATCCACTATTTTCTTTTGTCTTTGTGAGCCAAAGCCCTTGTTTTTCTTGGCATTTGAGAATTCTGCGTTAGTGAAGGTTTGTCGATTCTTGAAGTTCGCTGAGTCGATTTAAATGACACCCGCTCGAGGCCACGTTGTTCTCCTTCACTTGTTAGACCCCCATGGTCAACGGTCAATCGAGAACCGAGCATGTGTCAAAGTGAGTGTCAATCTAGACAACGTTGAAGGCAAAATTAAATCCTGGTATATGAAGGGGTAACATGTCTTGAGTCTTCTGTCTAAAATATGCGGAGGCTAGAAGGGTCGCAAGATGTAGACCATGCCAGGTCATCCGTCCCATGTGCCCTTGCTTCCTGGTATTGATCATGGGCCCTGCGGTCTCGTCTCTGCACACACAGACAAAAAGAACAAAAAAAAACGAGGTTGTGAGACAGGAATAACCACGTCGCGAAGAAAAACAGAGCAAACAGAGGAACATGATATGACCATTTGAAATTTTTTTTCATCACAGATTACGCCCATTGTCCATTGCCTTTAGAAATTCTATTTCTGTTCAAAAAAGAAAAGGTGTAACCCGATCCAGGCGTATGCTCTCGAGTCACCCAGAACATGATACCCAAAAAACGAGCTTTCTCCTTGGGAAGGCGAAGGACATAGACAAACGAGAGCAAGACAGAGAGAGAGAGAGAAAGACAAGAATAGGGCTGTGTGTGTCTTTATTTTTGTGCGATATTGGACTTTGTCTTCGTCCCCACGCCTTAATTTTTGGACAGTACTGATGAACAATGCCAATGCATGCAGAGCAAAGTTCTTTCTACTGTCTTTTACTTTTCTCCGCGGCCTTATCATGGTCCTATGATATTCCTATAGTTCTTCCTGCTGGTAAATAAAAGCATGGCGAAGCTTCAAGCGTTCAGCTTGGGTCAAAATGTATGGCGAAGATAACGTGTTGTGTTCCCAATGGTCCTACCAGCGGTATTTTTCCGTTTTCTATCGGTCGATCATCCTACTGTGCCTGCAACACACTGCAACCAAAGGAAAAGGGGAGGTAGAGACGATTCATAACGTTTTCTTGAGCGGATAAGGTATGGAGGATATCAAACGACGAGCACAATCAGTCAATTGACACTTGTCCCCCCTCTTAAGTTCTCGTTTATTCTTATTTCCACGGAGCGGATAACTCTTCCGTTCTGCCTCGAGCATATTTTTCTCATGTGCTCCATTGCTCCGTTGGCCGAACTGAGAGATAAAGAAATAAAGAAATATTTTGCTGACTTGAACTGACCGAGAGAGAGGAAAGAGAAACTCAAATTTTAAAAAGGAAAATTGCAGCGCGCTATTTTTCTTTGTTGAAAGTTGAAAGTCGGCTAAAAAAGAACATCCTCCCTTTCCTCACTTCCTTGCTGACCTTTTCCTCCCCTACTTCTCCTGAACCGAATTGGCTCCGGTGAGGCCTGTGCCATGCCGTACATGCCCTTTTGGAGAGAAAACAGACAAGTGGAGGGTCTATTTTAAAACACAGCGTGGCCTCAATGTAAAGAATACAAAACAATGTGCACAAGTACATACTCTGTTTTCCTTTTCTCTTTTCCAAAGAAAAAGGCGCCCTTTCTTTGACCTTTTCTTTTCTTGGCCTTTTCTTTTTTTTCTTTGGTCCTTTTCCAATTTCTTTTTTGTCAATAAGTAAACCAACCACACGCCGACATGGAGTTGTTACAGCGGGGTTTGGACTTGAACGATTGCAATTGTGTTGGGAAATCCAATCAATAAAGAAAGGAGACGAGTCAGCGAGCTCACTGAGAAAAAACAAGGTTTGCCACGTTTTTTTTTTGTTGTCTTTTTTCAGGCGGAGCATCATTGCTCGGGAGTCTACACACAGCCTGGCCCATGTGTTGATGCATGGGGCTTATCCTCGATGGGCTTGGTTCTCCCTGGGGCGGGTGGATAACTCGGCGGATCTTGTGTTTTTCTGTTTTTCAGTTCGAAAGAAAGAACTCAAGTACAACATTAGATACACAGGTTCAACCTTGCAACTTACTGTTATATCATATGCGAAGAAAAACACAGCAAGGCACTTCTTGGCCACGACCCAAAAAGACAAAACAAAAAGAGTTGGTTAGTCCAGTGCCTTCCCACATGGCAAATCCATATATCATACACCCAAAGCCCAAAAATATGCAAATTGGATAGCATGAGGAAATACATATGATGTAAGTGGTACGGAGCCATATAATAGCTCTTGGCTTTCCTTTTTTTATTTTTTTATTTTTGCATCCACGCTTCATCCTCCTCCACTTCGGCGAGACAAAACAAGTCTTCTCACCGCAATGGAAAAAAAACAAGATTAGGTCTCCCTCTCAAAAAAACTTGCGACTCCGAGATTGGGTCTTTGTCATCCTCTCCGAGAAGAGTACTGTAGGGTCGAGAACCCACAGCAGTGAGAGTACTCACTTGCTCACTTACAAAGCCAACTCGATATTCATAGCGCGCGGCGGAATACCGTAGGTTGAAGAAAAGTCCAGTCTAAAGCCTGAGCATCGAAAACGAAAGAAATAGGGAGTTCAAGATCTGAGAAAGAAAAAAAGGCGGATGGGGATGGACAATGTTGTGTGCTTTATTCCAAGTGTACTTTGCCAAAGCTACAGACAAGCCATGTACCTCTCGTTGCCACGAGGCACACCTTCTCTGACTCTCTGACTCCCTGAATCTGACTCTCTCTATCTCTTTTTTTTCTTTCTTCGTGTCTCTTTTTTGTTCACATGGTCCTACCAACACACTCTGTTGTGATGTGGTTGTCAAGATTTCCCTTTCTTCTCAATTAGGCAATCAATACGCGTCGTGTCCTGTCTTTCTCTCCTTTGAAGAAATGCTATGTTCACTCAAGCGCTGAGTCTGTGTTTTTTTACCTTTCTCTTTGACCATCGTGTCTCATCGCGTTGGTGTACAATACATCCCTTGGATACTCCCCCTCGTTTTCTTTGTTTTGGCCAAGGTCTATCTATCCCTATTGCACAACCAAGACGAGAAAAAAAAGGGAAAGGAAACAAGGTATGGCGGGATGCACGAACGGAGATTTTCAGACATGCAGAGTGACAAAACATCAACACACACACACGCAAAGAGAGAGAGAGACAGAGAGAGAGACAGAGGGAGAGAAAAGATCGAGCTCGTACATGCTCTAGAGTACGCACAATCACGTATTCCCAGATGTGAAGAAGGAGCTTGAAGAGAGGGAGACTGAGAGTGAGTGAGTGAGAGACAAAAGCAAGGAAAGAAAGACCAAAAGGTCAGCAAGGGGCGATGCCCAAAACTCAATTTATCAGCATCTCTCGTCGATGGAGAACAGAGAAAAAAGCGCTTGGTCTGCAATTTGTAAGCTGGCGTGCCATTGGGCGGTCAAATTACAAATGGTCTAATTGCGAAGAGCTGCGAAGGCGAAGGTGGCACTTTTGGGTCAGTTCTCATTTGACAACCCTCGCAAGCGTCGACGAATTGCACAAAGGGAAAGAGGAGCACAGTCATCGGATCGACCCGATGGAAATAAGGGAGGAGACAGCAAGTAGACAACACGACGCAAGGACATAGACCATAACTACTTGCTCCGCGGCCTCTGACCCCGTCCAAAATCGACGTCTGTTTTGTGATCACACAGGTTTGCCAAGCCAACCAGAACAGCCTTGGCCTTAAGCCGCAATAGGGAACACAAGAACAGGCTGACACACAGACACACCAGCAAAGTCCCTCCCTCCCTCTTGCTTTCCCCAGGGTCATTGGTTGACCCAACAGGACAACGCCGTTTCAGCGGCAATTGTGCCCCTCATCCGTTTTTTTCCCTTCTTAGTCTCACCTAATAGGGCAATATTGGACGTCAGCCAAACATGAACCAATAGGGCGTTCGTGGTTGAAAGGTTTGTCCGTGCCCAGCCCGAGCAAACCTCTCTCTCGCTCTGTTTCTTCTGATTTGTCTGCGCAAACAAGTCGGGTCTCAATTAGCCTAAGCTTACCGATCTTTCTTGTGTGATGACTGCGTTGTTTATGCAAAAACCACGCAATGCTTATGCTGCACTCAACATCACAACGTCGCGTGTGTGCGCGTCGTTGAACCAGACACGACAAAACGATTACAAGTAGATACACATTTTTTCATTATTATTCCAAGCCATGTCACATCGCTGGCTCGTTATTGTTGCAACTTTTCTTTGCGTGGCTCAAAACTGGGAGGCGAAGAATCTAGACACAAGGGGAAGACGGCAACATACATACCTCCCATGTTGTAGTTGGATCAGTGTGCAGGTAGATCAATGCATCCCAGTCCATGAAGGTCCCCTTTGTTCCTTTTGTGCTTTCTAGCATTGCCTTTTTTTTCCCTGTCAAGCATACCGCCTCCGTACATGTTCTTGTTTGTTCTAATAACCAGAGTACCTGGCGCATATCGTATCGTGTATTGACGATCGCATGCGATCCTAAAGTTGTGGGTCATAGCAGAGCATGTAAAAATAAAACAACAGAGTATAAAAAAGCAAGGAGGAGGCTTTTGGCGCAAACCACTTCCCGTTTTCTGTCAAAATGCCATTTGTTCTAGGGAGGTATTCTGCTCCCCTGGATAAAAAGGAACGTTGGTTGTAACAAATGGTTCATTTGTAACCTCCAAGGTTGTTCTGTTCGTACAGTATCGAGAGAGAGAGAGAGAGAGAGAGAGCGAAAGGACGAAACATCCCTAGGGAAGAAGAAGAGAAAACAAAATGGCATGCATAAACCACCACTCCCCAAGGATAGAGAAGAGAGTGATCCATGCTGTCAGAAAAGAGACGAAGGAGGCTAATTGGATCTGCAGGTATCCACCTTTCCCGCCTCCTTGCTACCATTTCGTCTTTGTTTCCTTTTGCTCTTTTCTCTTTCTGTGTGTATGAAGGTGTGTCGGGATCCCCTTGGTCCTCTACACCATAATCTACCTTTTCCTCGTTCAAAAAAAAAAAGAAGTCTAGATGTTGGTCCAACTTGGAAAAGCTTCTATGTTCATGCAAAATAGACCAAAAGAGAAGACAAGAAAGAGGACCAAAAGCTGGAGCATGCATCTATGTGTCCCTCCTTTCGACCAGCCCCGCATGGTTTGATGCCTTGCCTTTTTCATATTTTTCATTTCTGAACTACTCTGCATCAACAACAAAAATGCGAGGATCGTCCAAGACGAAGAAAAACTAGACTGGGCCTATCTCTACGGTCAAGTTCATTCGACAGGTTCATGAAGTAGACATTCAAACAAGCAACAAGCAATGCACGGCAAGAAGAGGGAGGTTATTTTTTTATCTGATATGGATTTATTCAGAAGTAGTAAACTTCTTTGTTTCTTTGGGATATATCCCTGTCTCTCTGGGTATGTCTATGAACAATGTCGAGAAGGTGGGGAGAATGATTCTGGTATCATAACTATCTACAAGTGAAGAAAAGCAAAAGAAGCTGGTGGAGGCTCTTGCGAAAGAAGTGCAAGGCGGAGAATATTTTTCTTTTGTTGTGGGAGAGGAAAAAAAAACTACTGCGCACAAGGCGGCTAACTATATGGGGCAACAACAAAAAAAAAAGAAGGCAATGCGCCTTTTGGAGAATCGACGCATCAAAGGAAGGCGTCCAGAAGAGGTGGAGGGCGACCTTTGTTGTTTGCGACGATGGGTACCGGGTGTCTGTGTCGAGTGGTGGGCGACGAGAGAAAAAAAATAGAAAATATCAAATATTTTTTTTGTGGGTTGGTGTTTTAAAAAAGGTGGTGGGGGCCAATTGTTCATCCAGTGGATAGTGAAGGGATCGTCTTCATGGCGCTCTCGATGGCCATGCGCAGCTTAGGGAGCGCAATAGGCTTGGAGACACAGTCAGCCATGCCGACCTGGCGGTAGAGCTCGCGCTGCTCCTCGGCGTCGCTGGTGGTGACGGCGATGATGGGAACGTTCTTGTTCTGGGCGAGGATATCGTGGTTGTCGCTGCTGCGAATGGCAGTGGTGGTCTGGACGCCCGAGAGGACGGGCATATCGATGTCCATGAGGATCAAGTCGACCTGGTCCTTGGAGAGTTGGTCGAGGGCAGAGACGCCCGAGTCCATGACCGAGGTGAGCTGGATGGTGTCAGCAAAGTGCTTGTTGAGGAGGCGCGAGAGGATGGTCAGGTTGATGGCGTTGTCGTCGATGATCATGACCTTGATTTTGCGAGGCTGCTCAGAGATATCGCCGTTGATGCTGGCCATGCTCATGGTGGGGGAGGGGGGCGAGCTGGGGGGCGAGATGCTGTTGATCGAGGAGGCCGACGACATGTTGAGGGCCTTGTTGAGATATTGTTCTGGAAGAAGAGGTGAAGTTGAGGTTGTGGAGCACATTTTTCGGAGAAGAGAACAAAGCATGTTTGTGTTGTTGTGGTGAAGGTTCTTTGAGGCGAGAATTGTGAAAGTGGTTGTTGTTGTGGTAGTAGAAGAGAGAGAGGAGAGAAGAGTGCGGTTCGTGCTGTGTGCAAGTGTGAGTAGAGGTTTGGTTTATAGGTGCAAAAGTTGTTTTACAGATGGAGAAAGAGAAAAAGAAGAAAGAAAAAAAGTAGAAGAGGTGGGGGATTCGAGTGCCTTTTTATACCTGTCACAGCCAAGACTGAGAAACAGGCAGAGAGGAACGAGTCATTCGACCTTTTTTCCTTTTTCTGTCGTTTCTCGTCTCTCGCAGCGTGGTCGACTTCTGGATTGAATAGAGTAGATTGAGTGATCGAGGCCGCCATTGAATAGGCTATTGAGTGCTTTCTTGATTTTTAAGCTTTTTATTTGAATAGAATAAAGTAGCAGCCAGTGTGCAATTGAGTTCTTACTCTGTCTGCAATTGGAAAACAACAAAAAAAGAAAAAAAGAAGGGGCGAAATATACTTCCGCGCGGTTTTGTTCTTCCCTTTCCTTTTCCCATTCCGCTCTACTCCCATCTCCGTCCCTCCCTTCCGTCCGCAGCATTTTGCTGCGATGTTCGGTTCAAAACCTTCCGCGTCTTCTTTTCTGGGCACGAAAATAGCTTATTTTGTGTCTTTATCTTGCCTCTTTGCCTCCACTTTTATTCAAACACATTCAATCCAACGAGCGTCCTTTTCGTTCGACTTTCCTTTAACTCATCGTCAATTGTCAATGACGCTGTCCCTCCCCTTCTCCCCGCTCTGCGCATTGACACTTTCTTTATTTGCCACTCCACACAAAGTCATTGTGAGAAGCAATTAAGAAATGTGAATATAATAGACACACAACAAAACATGGAACGTGGCAAACCCATCGCCACCCACCCAATCCAATACCCTTTGCCAAGCGCCAACTCACCAGAAAAGCAAATAAACAGGCAAACCAGGCGAACAAGAGGACGATAACTAGGCATAGTATATGCCATCCAAACCCCCCCCCCCCCTCAGGGATCTCCAGATCCTTCAATGGCTAAACCCCGATAGTCCTTCCCAAGACAACAAACAAACTGCATATTTTCTTGGGGCTTGGGTTGGAACCAAGGTATCTGTGAAAACTGTTGTTGTTTCTGGACAAGTGAGGAGTGGGGGGGGAGGGGGGCTGGGCAGAAAGTGAAAAGACACTTTACGTCCTAATCGGGTAAGGAACGCCACAAGCCTGCGGGAGGGTGGACGTTTTGGGCTGCGGCCAAGACTTTTCACTCTCAGCACGTTTCTCTTTGTTCATGCTCCCTCTCGAAAATATTGTTTACCGTAAACAGATAAAGGATTGGGTACAAATATGCTCCGTTGCTCCTCTGCCCAGCTTCGCCTCAACTGTCCCACACTCCCATTCTCACTCGTTCTGGAATAGCACCCTTCGAGAAACATACCAACCAAAGCCAAGCCCAATTAGCCTACCCCACAGACACACAGACACTCATCCATACACAACGTTCATGGTGTTGGGCGTGTTGTTATTCATAGCTTAATGCCTGACCATTCACAAGGCTCCCTTCGTTTCCTCATTCTTGGCCATCCATCCTCCACAGCCTCCTCGAAATATATAAAAAACGAAGAACGAAGAGAGTACGCCATAAAAATAGCCCATCCCATGGCCCATGGTTCTTGAAATAGGAAAGCAACAAGAAGAGAGTGGAGGGGAACAATTTTTTTACCGCACATATTCACATATACACACATACACACATACAACATGCTGTCGATCGTTTAGTTGAGCACGTTTTTTTATTTTCTCAATCGACGGTGGAACGTCCACTTTGCCTAGACACACACACATATCAACAAATATCATGCATCCCATCCAAGACCACAACAAACAAACAAAAGGCAGGACAGGGATAGCAAAAAGGCGGATGGATGATGGCCTCTCTTGTCACTTGGCATGATGTGTGGACCGTTCCTCTCGTTCCCCCTCCATCGAGTTTCAGTCCTAGAGGAATCTTATCACACCTCTGTTATGTTTCGTCTCTAAACCCAAACCGGAACTAGAAATCTCCAGAGTAGGGTGTCCATGTGGGCTGGCTGGACAAGGGGATTGGGGATCTATCCGTTGACCAAAGTCTACTCACCCCGTCCCTGAAGCACCTCCAAATTGGGACAACCTTTTCCACTCTCTGACCTCTCTTCCGCAATTGCCCTCTGTCCTCAAATTCGCGCAGGGATATTAACCCTATTCCCAATGTTGAGTCGATCGACTGTTCAGTCAGTCAGGACGAGTCACGAGAAAAGAAAAAGAAAATTGCTCCTTTGAGCCCCTACAAGGAAGGGCAGTGACATTATTTTTCTTGTTGTGGCTCACCATGGAGCGGACACGTATTTGATGTCGACCCATCATCCATGGAATGCAATAGAAGGAAATTATAAAGGAGCCCTCCCGCATTCCACAAGGTTCCTTCTACTTCTTTTGTATCCCTTTTTCTTATTCTTTTTCTTTCTTTTCGTTCTTTGCGCAACTCAACGATGATCGTCTACAGGATCAAGAAATATCGACTATGGACACGTTTTCGGTCGTTTTATTAACTCAATGAGCCTGTGACGCAGGGAAGAACAACGTGGGACATTAGGCACTTCTGGGTAAAATGAACGCCATAGTCCATTTTCGGTTGTCGACTCTGTCTTTCTTCCATCGTCGTCATCATCCAAGGTGAAACCTTGATCCTGTGATCAGCCAAAAAAAATTCACTCTCTCTATGCCAGACACCAACTCTGGGAGTGTGAGAGAAGATTCTCTGGAAGCGATGGTGGGTTATGAGAATAGGGATGGTGAGGTCACGCGATTGGTACCTCTGGTTTTTTTTTAAAAAAAAACGCGATCAAGCATGATTATCACCCAATCCAGAAACCGCAATGATGATAAAAAAAAGGCAGAAACGTCCATTTTGCATGGAAGTTAGCCATGGGCTTATCCCTGGAGATCGGAGAAAAACAAGGAAGAGAAAAAACGTGCGCGCTTTATTTGTTACATCTTGGCTTTAGTTTTGTCGATGGGCATGGGTGGGACAAGGTGATGTACTTATTAGAAAGACTCGAGACATGTTGCACTCCGAGATGAATGAAAACGACGATTCCAAATAGTGTAGACTTGGGGTGAGAGGCACCCCCCCCCCCCCGGGGTTTCCTGATCAATGCATATTTTCTTCTTTTGATGACATCGTTTTTTTTAAGACAAGGAACAACTTTGCTAGTTGACCGTCGATTGATCCTAGGCAATGGGTCAAATGGTTTGCATTGCGCGATACATGCTAACGAATTGGGGTGTAACATGGTTTCCTTCCTTCTTTCTTTCATTTCTTTTCGTTTTCGCTCTTGACCATGCAGATGCAATCCTTGCTCGCCCTTCCATGGTGCCATCTCTAAAGCTCTAGGCTCATTCGACGTCTTTTCCCCTTCTACCTTTTCTCACTCCTTCTTCCACTATCGAAACGAACGCCCTAGATTTCTGCAAGAAAGAAACACAAAGGAATCCCAGAAGCGAAGTGCAGATGGGTTTCTGTTTGTTTTCTTTTCTTTCCCATGCGAAACCATAGCCAGGCAGGCACTCGATAGGTTTGTCTGTGCTGTTGCCAGGTACCCTCCGGGCTTTATGTTCCAATGCACACAGGAGGAATAAGAGCAGCCATTCCGATAAACAGTCTGTTCGTTTCTTTCATGTTGCTCCCTTTGTCTGGATGCATAATGAACCCAGAGTCCAAACACGCGTCAAGCAGATGGAGTGAGAGGAAGAGAGAAAGAGAGAGACAAAAATAAAGGAGGCAAACAAGGCCACAGAGACAGGTGGAGCTGTTGAATAGAAAAACAAGACGACCATTGAACCATTTGAACGAATGATGGGTAACAAATAACAGCAACATCACGACAAAAACGACAGCAAACACCAAACGAGGACCATGGCCCATTATCCATGATTTGCAAATAGTAAAAGATTGAGGAAAAAAAAAAAAAAAGACCAATGCGTCCGTTCACTTTGGACCATCCATATGCAAACTGCAACCATGTCCCCACCCCCTCTCCGCAAAAAATGCTCACATCATCGTGATCCTGCTCTCTTGCACCTTTTTTTTGTGTGTGTGTGAGTGTGTGTGTGTTATTCCTTTGAGTTGCATGAATCTCTTTTTCTTTTTCTTATTTGGCCAACCATGCAAATATAAAAAAAAACGGACCATGGTCAAACAGGCATTGTCCAGAGCGAACAGACGACGCACCCCATGGTCCATTGTCTGTTCTATTGTACCCAAAGTTGATACACGATTCCGTCTTTTCCTATGTCTATCTCTCTCTTTATCTGTCTGTCTTTTTTTTTTCTCAAGCGAAACCATGGCTCATCACCCTCAACTCCTACTCACCTCCTCCTCCCTGCCTTTTGCTCGTGTATTTTTTTTTCCCTCCATTTCTTGGTTGCATGGCTCGTGGGGGCTTTTTTTCGGTCGTTTAGGAAGGAAGGGAGCTGGGTCGTCATTCGGCATATCAAAAGACCATTGACCAACAGCAATAAAAAAAAAGGCCTCACACTGAAGGTGATGGGTAGCATGGATGGGTGCATGCGTGTGTGTGTGTGCATGGTGGGAGAGCGAGAGCGTGTGGGAGAAAGGTCAGTGAAAAAAGAGTGTTCAAGGATCAGCAGCAGCAACCAAGCAGCAAGCTTCGAGCAAAAGCGGAGCAATAAAAAAAATCAGGAGGTTGTCCAGGGTTCCCAATTTTTTTTTTTTTGTTTTGTTAAGGTCCTTCGCGTTCGTGCTCAAGGAACGAAGAGGAGAAAAGAGGGGAAAGAGAGTAGGATGAGACTATGTCCTACCATGGACCATGTCGGTGTAGTCAAACGAACACTTGGCACATCAATGATCAAACGAGTTGGTCAATGGTTTGAGATAAGCATGTCAAAAAAATAAAAAGACAACACCAGATCAAAATTGAACGAAATCAGTTATTTGAAAATTACGCCTACTTCGCCTCGACCGTTTGTGAGACCTTTTTCTGTATGCTTTGTGTTGCATACAACGTGTCAGCAAAAACACCACTGTCGACGGGCGGATGGGCCAAACGCAGACAGTTTTGCCATACCCCCATGCGGGTCGACTTATGAGCTGTTTGTTTCTCAGTTATGCACTTAAAACGAAAAATAGAGAGCGATCTGGAATGGAATAACTTATTTAAGAGTCGAGTCGCCCATGCCCCCATGATTTACGACATGATAGACAATGGTGGGCAGACTAACAAGATATTTTGCATCGCCAACAGCCCAACAGAGAACGACAACAACGGGCATGAAAGAGCATGTCCCTCCCCCTAATGAAAATCTCAATTTAGTGTGGCAGTGCATATTGGACAGAAACCATGACCACATTCTCTTATCTTCCCAGAGCTTAGAAGGGCTCGAGTCGCTGTCGCGCTCCTTGTATGAATTGGAACGGAGCGAACATCCGCAACGAGCACAAGAGAGTAAAGGGGAGGAGGGACATTAGGGAGAGAAGAAAATAACTCCAGATGATCTGGTCACTGCAGTCCTCAAACGTCTTTTTTTTTTTTTTTCTTTCTCATAGATCCTTAGCCTACCTCGTCCTTGTATGACAAATTGCCAAGATGGCAAGGGCCATGGTGACCTAGCCGTAGATGGCCCGCCCCGTCGCTCTCCTGTTCGTTTTCTATTTTCTTTAGAAACGAAGGGAAACACCAGAAGGTTTCGAGTATGCAAAAAAGCGATCGGATAAAAAACACGCGCAATGTAATGCGGGTGATGATGCTTAAACTCAAGTCCTCGTGCCACCCAATTGTAAAAGGAAGAGGGTAATTGTTCTTGCGGAGAGACGAGGTTCGTCATGTCGTGAGTACTTTGTTTCTCGTGTCCTTTGCGAAGCTCAGTAACACGAACAAAGGAGAGAAGGGACTCTCACGGCTCAATACAAAGGTCTCTCTCTCCGATGCTAAAACTCAATTCGTTTCCGGGAAATCGTTTTCGTGGCTTTGCTTTGTCATCTTGCTTGTAGTTCAAGCCTCCTCCCGAACGCGAGAAAATAAAACAGGAGACGCAAGCAAGCGAGTGAAGAGGCTTCGCTTGGTTCGCTTGATTCGCATGGTTAACGATGGGTGGCTTATTTGCGCATAAAGGCAGCTTGCTTTGCTTAGAAATGCGAATTGCGCAATGGCCTCATTTGCGTTGTCGTCGTCCTTGAAGGAAAGGAAAAAAGAAAACAGGTCAAGCGCAACGAGAGAGAAAGGATGAGTATATCAGGGGTTGATCAAGTGCATTCCGAGCCAAAATAAGACGTTCACATTGGAAAAAATGTTGTTGAAGTTGCGACAACTCTTAAAACGTTGTGTGGTCTCATTTAGCCAGTGCTCTTGACACCTTGCCGTTCCCACTCCTTCATTCTAATATCTCCAAAGATCTGGGTCTAACTACACCACATCCGAGAGTCGTCGCGTATGGAGCCCTCCTCCTAGGTCAAAGCTCTTTACGCTACCGTCAATCCACTTGCTCCGTCTCGTCAATGTTACTTGGCGAGGTTTTCATTTGGGAACTGTTTGACTCTTCGAATTTGAGTGAAAGGTAACATGGTCGTGGGAAAACATTTAAGGGCCGCTTCGCTCCGACGTGAGAAGCAATATAAAGTTGCGTGAGGGGCGCAGTAGTGCTTCTCCCTTTCCTCGCAATCATCATCCAACATGCACAGGACAATGGACTTGGCCAGTTCACTTTTATCCTAGAGAGCTTGGGATGAACTTCTTCTTGGGTTGGATGGATCGACTTTTCAGGCAAGGTCTTTTCATGGATGAGCAAATTGGTCTATTCTCGCAGATTCATCTTTGGAGGTCCGACCAAGATTCCCAGGGACATGGATGGTACATTCATCCCTGACTGGCCGAGCTTCATTGACTCGCTTTACAGACTGGACATGTTATGGCACGCACCCTCGACAGCGCCATTTCAATTGAGTCTACATCTCTAAAGAGTCGAGACGTTCCTCTCCCAAAGACAGTGGAGATGCATGTCAGGACACTCTTCTACAGCAAGGATCAAGAGTGCTGGCACAACATGGAGCTACAGGTAGTGATATGAAGCGTGAAACCACTACTCACAACCTAAGCGAGGATTTGACCCGGTGTTGGCGCAGCAAGCAGTGCTCTTCGATACATTGCTCAAGCAGGAACAGGAACTATGTGTTCTCCTGAACAGCGAGGAGGAACGCCTCGGAGGCGAACTCTTAGCCAGCGAATACGAGGCATCCATACACACTGTTCTTTATTCCAGGGACTGTCAGTGTCATATCCTCAAGTAAGGGGGAGCCAACTGGAACAAGAGCTGCAGGCAGAAAGTGCAAGAAGGGGCTCATCAAGACCTCTGTCTGGTCCGTCATCGACGTATTTGAGGCAGTAGAAGGAACACTACGACAGGTACATGGTATCAACACAGGCGATCGCCGATAAGGTGACCGAGCTCATCGCAGTTTTCGCAAAGGACAAAATGGAAAAATAAAAATCAACACGACATTGTTCTTTTGCTTGTTTGCTATATCTTTTTCTGTGGGTGTAACTTTTTGATTGACGACGGTGGAAAGGAGTCAGCTAAGAAAAAATAAATGCTGGTGTATTTGTGCTCTGGAGGTGTTTCCCTTATGATGGCCATTTCGGCCAAGGACTGCCTTGCGTTTATGCCCTATCTCGGGATTCGAACCCATTTTTGTGAGCACAAGCAACCAATTCGCTTTGCAAATCACTATCTTAGTGGCGCTACAGCCCTTAAATAGGATGTCAGCGAGCTAAGTATGTATCCTGTATGCAGTGATCATCGCCCAGGTTTCACTTCCTCTCAAAAGCTTCTCACTGTCTCGTGGAAACTTTCAATTCGTTGTTTGCCTCATGCTAATGTCATCGCCTTGGAATTGCTCCAGTCTTCTGTTTCTTGCATCGGATCATCTATCAAACTTGCTACATCCTTCTTCGGCAATGCATCAGGAGAATGTTGAGACGAGGAAAGTGTCTGGCAATTGAGTTTGCAGTGGAGAAATGAGGTATCTTTTTCGAAAGTTTTTATTTTTTTTATTTTAGATATGCGATTTTATGATTGTTCCTAACCAGAGGAATACAACTGAAGATCGAGAGGGATGGGGCGGATATGTCCAGCTAGAGACGTTTCTTTTACTTTCTCTTAGGCAAGACGTTCTTGCGGAAGTAGGCACCGTTGTTGCCAACAATGTTGCCGGCAGCCTGGTAGTCGCAGATGTAGATGGTCCAGTTCTTGCTGGGGCAGAACTTCTTGGCGCAGCCGACAGTCTTGGTGTCCTTCCAGACGACTAATGACAGAAAAAGGAGGGCGAAGATTTGTTAGCGGCAGTTCTCTTGTCATAGCATCATCTTGGAATAAAGAACAATGGGAGGGGGAGGGGGGGGGGACTTACCCTGAGTGAAGTGGCCAGTGGCGCCAGAGAAGCCGGGGTTGTTGTAGTTGTACTGCTTCTCCTCGTTGTACCAGGCGGTAATGGCAGTCTTGAAGTCCTTGTAGCCAGCTGCAAGGTTCTCACCGAACTGATAATGCAAAAGAAGAATTTAAAAAAAGGACGTCAGTAATGCTTCAACGAGCCCTTCAATAGTCATCGGAACAAAATATAAAAAACTTACAGGTCCGCCGCTGTGCTGGAAGTTGCAAGCCTGGATCCAGTTGTTACCAAACTTGGCGGCCTTGTCGTTCCAGGTCAAGGGACCAGCGCCGTGCTGGGCACGGAACTTGTTGTGGGTGTCGAGGATGGACTGCTGCTCCTTGGTGAGGGTGGCCTTCTTCTTGGGAGAGGTCTTGGGGGCACGCTTCTCGAGAGCAACGTGGGCTCCGGGGAAGGGGAGGATGTTGATGGGCTGCTCGTCGACCTCGACCTCCTGGGCCTCAGTGAGACCACCGTTCTTGAGGTCGTCCGAGATGTGGAAGTTGTTGAGGTCGCTGATCGAGACGGAAACGGGCTCCTGGGAGACACCCTGGGCCGAGACGGCAACGATGGCGACGGTAGCCAAGAGGAAAGAGGTGAATTTGACCATGATGATAATATGTATAGATGTGTATGCGTGTGTGTGTTAAGGTCTTTTTTTTTTTTTTTGTTATTGAGATATCAATGAGACGTGCTTGTCGAAAAGCAGAGAAAATGTTGAGGGGTGGAGGTGGGAAGGTGGGAAGGTTTGTGTTTTTGAAGGTGGAGAATGATGGCATGTGCCTCTCTTTTATACGATAACCCTGTTGGCGACAAACGTCTTTGTTAACGGCTCAGAAATGTGTGTCTGCAAAGGGCGGGAAACAAAAAAGAACACTAAGGAGACGAGAGAGACGAGAGGAGACGAGAGAAGCAGGGAAGAGGAGTGAAGAAGAGTGAAGGCAGGAACACAAGCGCAATTTCATTATTTGAGAGCATCTCATCACATTTGATTTGATTGCAATTGACACACACAATTGCTTGCCAGGGGTACCTGGGCAAGAGTACGGCACAGTCGCCCACCGATTGCCTCGGTGCACTCTTTGCGTCTTGTCTGTCTGTTTTGTGCCGCCTCCGCGCCTTACCAAGCATGACAAGAATGACACCAACCCCTGTTTTAGTCATTGCAATTTTCACATCAACGTCCATTCTTGTATCGACCCTTCATTCCTTTGTTGTGCCTCGTGTCCTCGACAAAATACAATTTCGACATACACGCATCCAACTGATGCAAGGGTACAAAGGCTACAAGGCGTGGCAAACCCACATTTTAGCACACGGCGCCAAAGATGGTCACAGTTGCCTGAAATTGATGTTTTGATTGTGAGCGTTTGTTCACCTTGTTTTTTTCTCCTTGTTACACCCTACTTTCCTCACTCTTGCAAACCTCGCGCCATTGTGTACCCTTTGGTATGTGGAGGGGATACCTTCAACCATGAGCAATACAATTTGACATGGGCGCCATGGTTTGCCGATCCTTCTTTGGAAGCCCATAATCGAACAAGCTTCGTTTCACGGATAGCCTGGCCCCTTTCATCGTCGAAGTGTTTTTTTATTGTAGATGCTCCTCATCTTTCGCATAAGTAGGGTACTCCTGAATGTTTTCTTCTACTTCTCGCAATGTACTCCTCTTAGCACATTGTAATAATCGTTTGCAGGGTTGCATTAATATGCTTCAAGAAACGGGCTAGTTGTCTACCGCAGAGGTCACTATGTCAATGAGGCCAAGTTCATCATGGGTCCCCAATTTACCTTTGTCGGACATTAGGACGCTGGAGTTGGGGAACTATTAGCGGGCCAGACCCTAGGCCTTTTCTTCAATTGCATTTGCAGTGGCGTTCCCCTTGTCCATCCTAGATAGTTGCAGACGTGAAGACCTCGAACAGATGCACCGTGAGAAACTCTTGATTTGCGAAGGGTGTCATATGGTCATGTACAAAACACAGGATACGAACACGGTTGTGACAAGAAAAAACAACAACAAGAACAACAACAAGAACAACAACAACAATGTGCGAACGCTGAGCTTGCTTGGATATGTGGAGAAGTTGTATTTTCATGCGTGGTTTTGTGGAGTAGAAGTGCAAAGCCTGTTTCCATACGGCAGCAATGACAAAGATGAGAGTCAACCACAGAGGGTCCATTTCGATGTTTTGCGGAATCTCGAAAAACAAGGGCAGAAACGAATCAACGAACGCGGGCAAGCCGTCTGTCCCCACCCAAAATTTTCGTTGCTCTCCACAAATCTTGATTTGTGGTCGAAAGGTTCGTTGGTCATACGCACGCTCCTTTCTTTACTTTCAGGTTTGAAAGGACGAGTTAACTTTTTGTCGATAGGAACCACTGGCACCCAAACAGAACAAACCACCCAATCGACCAAATGAAAAGACTGAGAAACAAGGGTCCGAAGATCAATTGGGCAGAACCATGTTCAAAGGTACATCGGGAATGCCGGAAAGACATGGAAGGGATCTACCTCGAGCGCTGGAGCTGCCCATCACACATTGCATGTCTCTTGTCTACAATCACCCCATGTTTGAGTAAATAATGCATCCCCCTCTTCCTTTCTATGTCCCGGTCTTGCACATTCACGCGTCACTCCTGAGTTTCAATGCCAACTGCATGGTATGAGAAACCGAGAATAAAAATACATTTTCCATGCATGAGTTTTCGATCCGCACATGTGTTTGGAAACACCTTTTGATCGCCCATGGGGGCCAAGCCCGTTGTCACTCGTTTTTTTTGTGTTTCTGAGTGGGAACCTTGATACGAGCGGGGGAGGGAGGTGTGTTTGTACATGTGTATGGAGTGAGTGTGGTTGTGTTTCCTTAGCCTTGATGTGCCTTTTCCGAAGAGTCTCATGAGAGAGAGAGAGACAGAGAGAGAAAGAGAGAGTGTGTATGCGTGTGTTTGTTATTGTTGATGACAATTGGCAGGTTTTGGTAGAATGCGGGGGACATTTGTTTGACAAGGCTGGTTGGACTGGGGTCTCCGTCCACATGATAATGTGATTCGCGAGATTCAGGAATGCCAAAGGGTGAAGAGCAAGGTGGGCAAAATAAGGAAGGCAGCAAGAGGCAGCTCAGTCGAAAAAAACCAGGCGAAGATGAGCACCACTCTGGGCCTAAGTACGTGTGTCACCCTGTCCACTGCCTTTGAACCAATGCGAGGGAGTGGACTCATCGCCATTCTTCGGACCAAATCGGATACGAATCGACCGCGCATAGGCCACCTTCTTTGTGCCATCATTGGGCTATAAAAAGAGAGCGGAAATGAAAAAGAAAAGGGTCACAGCAACCAAACCGCTTTTCACTGTTCTCGAGCCCTTTTATTCTCTCCTCTCTCCACTCAACGGCAAACACATTCCTCCATTCGCCATCTACGAAACAAAAAGACAATTCAAACCATTCACCTCTTCATCAGCTCATCTCATTGTCATCTCCATCCCTCTCTTCTTCTGACTTCGCCCATCTCTCGGAACAACAACAACAACAACAAGAGTATGTCCTCTTTCCTTTTGCCTATGACTTGCCGTGTTCCCCAGCGGTCGATGCTGTCGCATTTTATGACGCCTGCCATATCACCCTCGCGCACAGGCAGGGCCACTACAACCCGCTCCAGAGCCTCTCTTGTCTCCTTTACACGCCCAACCTTGGACACCACGCATGTCCACTCCTCTTCCTTCTCATCTCCTCCTCCATTCATGATTCATGCCACCGCCAACCACTCCGAGGCCACCCTCTTTGCGCCCCAATACCAGTACGTTCAATATACCCCAACCACCTCAAGCAAGGCAATGAGACATCATCAGGCACACACACAACACAACCATCACCACATCGCCTCGCACAAGAAACCATCCTCAGAGGCTGCTCGCAGATCGTCTTCAAAGTCTATCCAGTTTGACCGGACATTCTTGGACTTGGCCAGACGTCGCCTGGAGGAGAAGCACCATGCCAGCCACCACTTTGACTACTGCAAGGACAAGCCATTGCGCGAGGCTGCTGTCTTCATGGTAAATGAATAAGCTTGACAAACGATCCAATGGAAGCACAGAGTAGCCATGAGCCAAACACATTCCCATTTCCCCTCTGCTTATTCGTTTCGTCGTGCTCACTCTTAACACTTGCCCATCAGGATGAATAAGCTCTTTGCTCTTTCCTTTCATTGCGGGTGCTTCTAACGTTACTGACCGTGTATTCCATCTTGCATTCTATTTTTTCATCTTCTGATGACAATAGCCTCTCTGCGTGGTGAAGGGTGTGCCCAGTGTCCTGTTCACTGTCCGGGCCAGCAACATGCGTAACCATCGGGGCGAATGCAGGTACGTAATGACAATGGCCACCCTCCCCCCCCAAAAAAAAAAAAAAAAAAAAAAAAAAAAAAAAAAAA
>KN042429.1:520137-700198 GCA_000739165.1 Podila verticillata NRRL 6337 | reverse complement strand
TAATCCCATGAAAACGGGGGAGCGGGCGTATGCCTTCAGAAGGCTCTGGAGGGTGGCACTGGGGCAATGGAACTCCTTGACCATACCTGCCTTGGGCTTGAGGTAGTAATTAGGGCTGAGAAACACTGAAAAAGGTGAAGGCGAGTGGGTGTATAATTGGACGGCTGAAAGCATCACTTGGCGGCCAAAGCTGGGCTTGTCAGACAGCATATTCTGCACATGTCGAAGTTGAAACGTGATGGCTTGGGTACCAGGATCGATAATACCAAGTCCTCCTTGCTCTCTGGGTGAACAAAAAAGGCGCCAGGATGGGGCAGGCTTGTTGGGCAGGATGAATGGCTTAATAATGCTTACGACTTTTTTGAACCATGACTCTGGTGGTGAGAGAACCCAGAGCGTATGCCAAAGTCTAGAGAGGATGAGAGAGTTGACAATGATTGCCTTGCCCAAAACTGAGAGCGTACGCTGGGAGTGAATGTTGATGCTTCGTTGGATCTTGCTGAGGAGGTCATCCAGATATTTGTTGATTTGTGCCTGACAAATAGGAACCGGATATCCAAGATAAATAAGAGGGCTTGGGGAGTCACTGTCATGCCACTGTACTGAATCGGATAGAAGTGCTGTCTTGAGGTCCTGATCTGGTTGTAGGGTCAAAGGGAATGCTGTTGTTTTGTTGTAGTTGACTCGTCCATTGGAGGCTGCCTCATATAGCTGTAGAATGACCTGGATCCGCCTCCATTCCAGTTTGTTGTTCAAGAGTAAAAGTACATCGTCTGCATAGGCCATAAGGACGATTTTAACTGCTGTGAGAGATGAGATCCCCTGTAGGTCTGTGCGGTTCCTGATGGTTTGGAGTAGTGGTTCCAGTGCAATGTTGAATAGTAGTGGTGAGAGTGGGTCTCCCTGCCTGAGGCCTCGTCCTTGAGTGATGCTGGGTGCAATGTGGCCGTTGATATTGAGGTGTATCCTGGTCTCAAAAAAGAGAGAGTGGATGATCCTGATAAAAGTCGGAGCAAAGCCCATTGTTGTAAGGACTGCTGCTAGGTAGTCTGGGTTGACACGATCATATGCTTTCTCAAAATCGAGCATAATTCCGATTTGCTGTTCCTCCTCGGCCTTGCAGTGGTCCATGACTGTGGATAGGACAAGTCCATTGTCTGCAATGAAGCGCCCCTTCATGAAGCCGGTCTGACTTGGGTGGATGAGCTGTGGTAGAAGAGGCCGTAGACGATTGGTAAGCAGTTTGGTGAACAGTTTGGCATCACTGTTGATGAGTGAGAGGGGTCTCCAATTTGCCAGATTGGAGGCATCACCCTTCTTGAACAGCAGGATCATGATTGTTTCGTGCCATGTATCAGGGAAAACTCCTTGTTCCAGGGCCTCGTTCACAACATCCAAAAAGAGCTCTCGGATTTCTGGGTGGGCTAGTAGGTGGGGGTAGATCTCAAATGGTAGTCCATCTTTGCCTGGCGATCGTCGTTTTGGAGTGAAGGTGAGCATGGTGTCGAGGGTGTTGGATGTGAGTGGTGAGAGAAGGGAAATGTTGTCTTCTTGTTGAAGTGATGTGGAGTGGTTGAGGTTGTTTGTGAGATATTGAGTAGCAAGGAGACAAGAGGGTTGGGGAGTGTAGAGTTTGGTGTAGAAGGAGGTGGCTATGTCTATCATCCCGTTTGTGGTGGTGGTCTTGGTATTGTTGGTCGGATCCATGAGGGCAGGGATATGGCGCTTAGTTGTTCGTTGTCTGAGTGTGTTGAAAAAATATTGTGTGTTGCGTTCGCCTTTTTCTTGCCACTGTACTCCAGCTCTGAACGCAATTCCGTTTAAATTCTCGCGCGTGAAAAAATCAATCATTTCTTCACAGACAGCCAGCGCCTCCATGGCCTTCTTCCTCTCCTCTACTGTGGATGTTGCTCGCTCTGCTGTTGCTTTGTGTTGCCTTCGTTGTGCTTCATACTCTTTGATTGTTGCTGTTTTCCTTGCTTTAGCCTCGATACTTGCAGTTACACAAAACTGTTTGATTTTTTTTTTCACTTTGTCCCATTGCTCTTGCTTGCTCAGACCTCGAAAGCAAGTCCGTAACTGGAAAGCACACTTATCCAGAGCCAACTCCAACCTTGAGCAAAAGTCTTTGTTGTCAAGAAGAGATGTGTTCAGTCTCCACACTCCCTTGCCAATAGTAGTGGAAGGCGTAGGGGCAAAGGATGTAGTGACCAAGTCATGGTCAGAGAAAGGTGAGAAAAAGTGGAGGGGTGACGAGATTGAAGGTTGCAGGGAGGGAGAAGAAAATATGTAGTCCAGGGTAGAGCGGCTTCCAGAGGCAGGAGAGTGGAAGGTGGACAGGGGAGTGGAGAAGCCAGTTGTTATACAGTTGCTTGCATGGGAGGTGATCCAGGTATTGAAAAGAGTGTATTTTGAAAAATTATGTGGTTGAATATTAAGATCGCCCATAATCATGAAATTTTGGGGTGGAGATGTAAAAAATGGAAGAGAAATAATTGAAGAAAAAAAAGGTACCCGAAGGGAATGTTGTGCAGGTGCATAGATGGTGCAGAGGTCCCACTGAAGGTCAGTGAATGTACAGTGGATAGTTGCAACTATTACACGCCCATCCAAATAGGTATTAGAAGAAATAAATTCCAAGTTTGGGTTGGTTAACATTACACAGCAGTGTTTTGACCACTGTGCAGCTCGGGCACCCATTGCCCTCTCTAACCTTGCCAAAATCCCTGGATTTTGTAAAGAAGAGTCATCAAGTTGTAGTTCAGTTAAAGACAAGATGTCAGTCCGTTGTAGTTTGATCCATTGGCGTACATTGGCGGCAGAGCCTCCAATGCCTGATGCAGAGTTGGGTGGATTTTTACGCACCCCACGAATATTAAATGTTCCGATTTGCATTTAAAGTAAAAAAGTTTTAGGGTTGTTAGGGTCAAACCTAGTGGTTTCTTTACGCTCTCTCCCACTAGTGCGAGAGCCCCCTGTCTTATACTTTCTGCCACCATGTTCTGCATCAGAGCCACCAGTGGTTTCACCACCAGGCTTAGACCCATCTTGTCCCAAACCACCCTCTGATGCTCCACCGTTTGTACTATCCTTCATATACAAGTCTTGGGTGGGCAGAGCTGCCTGTCCAGGTGAGACAGCAAAAATACTGTCCCTTTCCTGTGAGCCAATATTTTGGTTTGAACCTGATTGGCCAGACAGATCGTCCTCTCCATCAATGTCCATATCATTGTCACTGGGTGAGCTCTCCTCTGAGCTTGACACTTCACCACTCTCTGAGTCGCTCACATTTTTTTTGTCTTTCTTTTTGCCTTTTTTGCTCTGTTTTTTTCTTTTTTTAGCATCAGTGGCAGGAGCATTGTTGTCCGAGTCTGAAGAAATAAGAGAATGGAGTTGTTGTTGGGGTTGGATGCTTGAAGCAGTTGAGGAAGAAGGAGTGTTTGAAGCCGAAATATCAGAAGGAAAAGAGGGAGAGAAAAAGGAAGAGGAAGAAGATGAAGACGAAGGAGAAAAAGGAGAAGAAACTGGATCACCATTATCCCCTCCCCTGTCCTTACCTTGGTTGGCCATAGTCTTGCGGCACATCAGGGCAGTGTGGCCTGGCTTCTTACAGGTATGGCAGGTCTTTTTCTGGAGCTCAGGGCAGGCGCGGCGGTGGTGGCCTTGTTCCTTGCAGTAGGTACAGGGAGCATCTGTGCCCCAGTTTGTCCGAATCTTGCGACCCCAGAGGGGGACATCATACATATGATCCTTCGATTTTTCTGGGAAGGAGATTTCTTGCTGGCCCTTGAGTGGAGCCAAGAAAACATGAGCGTCGAAGTGATATCTGATATATTGGCCTGAGACCACTTTGGGAAGGGTGATCTTGAGAACGGTTGCAAATTCCGAGAAATAGCTGACAAGTCCATTGCTAATAAATAGGTCTACGTCACATTTCTCTGTGGGTAGGGATACCTCTGAGACATAGATCTTGGTGATGTTGACATTCTCTGGGATAGGGACCTGAGGGAGGTACTGGTTTCCTGCAAAATTGATGGGTGTCTTCAACACAAATCGATCGAGTTCAGCTCTAGTGTCGAAATCGGTCTTGTTCAGATCATATCCAATAAAAAAGGATTTGGTGCCATTGTCTTCAGATCGAGCCCTGTATCCAGAAAGGGGAGCGACGGCGTCCCAACAGGCATTATGGAAGTCACTGGGGTTGGCTGTGCGAGGGAGGCCAGTGTAGGTGATTGTGTTGGGGTATGGGTTGGTGACAGGTGGGTAGTGTGTTGCATAAATGCTTTCTCCTCCAGCATCATGGACAGTCTTGTGAACAAGTTGCCATTTTGCATTAGGCAGTTTCGGTAGAAGTGTGCTCAATACTGGAGTCTGGATTGAGCACTGCCAAAAATGGCAACGACAATTTTAGGTCACGTGAAATAAAGCAGTCCAATACAGTGTTCAATACGGGATCTCAATCTGCCCTCGTTACATTCATCCATGCCCATGCCTAACCACAAGACAAGAACTACTTCGTATTTACAATAATGTGGAGCAGCTGGTGATTGAAACCAGGGCCTTTCGCATGCAAAGCGAACGCTCTACCACTGAGCTAGATCCCCTTCACTACTGTGTGTGCGAGGTGTCCTGGATGTGCCTTATGGACACACATTAGTTTGCGTAATGTAGAATAATGAACCCCTTAATAATAATAAAATTCAGCAAATTAACAAAACTATTAGTCTCGTGACCAGGCTCCTTTTCACTCTAGTTAAGGGGTATAAACATTCATTTCAAGATAGCCTGGGAGAACATAAGGGTAGTTGTAGTCTCGAATCTATCCTCTTCGTAAATATAAATAAAAAAAACGAGCTGGAATAAGGACCGCACTTTCCTCAGAGAGTCTGGGTCAATACTGCGGCGAACATATGGGAGACACTCTTATTTTTTGAATTATTTTGTGCGTAAGCTTCATGGGAGATTTATTTTTTGAATTTTTTTTTGAGTGTAAAATTTGTAAGTCGAAATTTGGCTGTTAATGTGGACATCTGCAGCATTTGCTCCATCTTTGATCATTTTCACAATCACTGCTCCATATACACGCTGACACGCGTTTCTGCTCTTGGCGCGTCGTCTAGTCAGTCACCCCCCGCTGTATTACTATCGCGTTGGCGCCACCTATCAGCGCCACCATCCATAAAAGGCTTGTCACATCCATTATGTTCCTCAAGTATGATTATTTTCACAGCCAAATTTCGACTTGAAAATCTAAAGAAATTCAAAAAAATTAGAGTGTTCATGCAGGCAACGTGGTTCTAGAGTTTGCCGACTTGATCGGCCAGCACATCTCCGACGAGACTTTGACCAACACTGAAGCCGCTATGGCTTTTGCTACTCAAAAGTTCAGTCCTCCCTACAACCCGATTCTCTAATACAACGGCGTGACGGCCGTCGTGTCTGCAACAGGCCCAGGGGATCAGGGAAAGTTTGTTTGATTTAAGTTTTCGTTCGTTTCTTATAGTCATCGGCTTATTTTTTTTTGGTGACACCACAATATTCTCTTGTTGGATGACGAAGATAGGTCGTGGTTCAACAAAACATCAAGAAAGTGTCATCTATCAACGTGATCAATTTCCAGCAGGAGATCATGGACTATTTGGAATACAAGGGGTAGGCTACTTAAATTATGTGTTCACGCCACGACTGCTACATACACTGGACGATATGTGTTCTAACCATCTGTTATTTTATAATTGTAATACTTGCAGGCATACGTCGAGTGAGCAGCACACAGGTCCGTCCGCTGTCAAGCTTCGTTTGAGTTCTTTGATGTCTGGTATGAAGGTGTATTTTTCTCACACACGGCACACACGCACGCAGATGACATGGGCTAGCATCACTGATGGGCTTAAATATTGGTTCTCTCTTACAATAAATTTGGTCGCGGTACGCTGTTGCAGGTCCGAGGCGTCTCCTCCAGGAGTAACTCGCGTTCGGTCTCATGGACACTCTCGACCGGGCATCTCCCGAGGAGTGCGTCGTCATCGTGGTCACCCGCCTTGACTCTTTAATCAGTGAGCACCTGTGAGTACTCTGAAAAAGAAACTCTACATGGACCACCTCGACTTGAGCCCCTACATCATTGGCAAGGCCATTGGCCTCGACATGCTCTCAGCATCCACCCAGGAATAGCTTCGTGTCTACTTGACGACTCCAGGCAGGTTGGTGAAGCTCAAAGATGCCAACCTTCTTCGCCCTATACATACCCGCGCTATGGCGGTGCATGAGGCTGAGGACATGCTGCGCAACCCACATCATGGTTGCCGATCAAGTCAAATCTTGAGGAGATGAGTTCAAGCCAGCGCATCCTGGCCGTGGAGGACGTCTTCGGGGATGTGCTGCATGCAAATGAAGCGTTCGGTTTCGGAGGCGATGGCGTTATGTTCAGCATGGATTAAGAACACATGCGGTGATCTGAATTTTCGATTAACACTCTTTTTCATTGCGCCTTGCCAAAGTTGTTTTGACTCTTATTTTTTTTTTTTTTGGCACAAAAACTTCTCTCTTCCTCAAATAAAAGAGCCAGGGTACTTTCTTCACTTTCACGCGCTCACTCAGTCAAAAGAAAAAAGAAGAAAGAAACGAATCTGGTCGATGAAGGGTGTAAACATTTTACTGTGTACACCGTAAAATTTTACGGTGTATGTCTACTGTGTACACAGTAAAATGTCGAAACACACCGTAGAATCGCCACCAAGAAGAACTCTGAACGCTGAACTATGCATGTCAACTGTGTTCTTTTTTCTTCTGTTCATTATATTTTGCTATTGCTTATTCGGATGCAGTGTCATCTTCTTCAGATGCAGTGGCCTCATGTAACAGGGTGTCTACTAGGCTGCGGAATTGTCGAGGCAAATTTTGGCAGCAGGAGTGAACAAAGTGAAAATAATACAACTCTGTCCGGTTTTTGGTTGGGTCCTTGCTTGTCTTCACTCTGAGAGCAAGGCGTTGTGAAAGGGGTTGCTGCCTGTGGGAACGTTGCCCCTCTCGCAGATCATATGCGATGTTTTGCCCCAGAAGAGCAAGTACTTGAGTTGAAGTGAAAGGAGGATTTCCGGGCAGGCTTGGGAGAGCCTCGGGCATGTCAAGACTATGCAGAATGTCCTCGACAAAATTACCAATAAGCTCCTCCCGAGCCACTGGATCCGTCTGGTAACGAAGGGATTCGATAAAGGAATAGAAGGTAGCCGTCAGCATGAGGCGAATGGGGTTGTGTGGGGATGCCATTGCTTGAGATGGGGTGTAATTTAATTTTTTTATTTTGGAGAAGTATGAAAGTGTAGTGATGATGTGAAGAAGAGTGAAAGGCAATAAATTGTTTTCCTTCCCACACGACATGCTTTAATCCTTACTTGAGAAACGAACAGCTGCATTTGACCATGGATGACTTGCTTGACATGCATGGTTGGGCGTTGACCCACGCCTGAAGACCGTGGTTGACCTTCTTGACATGCTGGCATGGCGCTCAGAGTTCATTTTGGTGGCGATTCTACGGTGTGTTTCGACATTTTACTGTGTACACCGTAGACATACACCGTAAAATTTTACGGTGTACACAGTAAAATGTATACACCCATTTTAGAGTGCATAGGATTGGCGCGTTTGCAATTAAATAGGAAGGGGATTTCTGCGGAATTTGCAATAAGACCTTGACATGAGGCAGACACTCGGAAAATAATCAACCCTGAACGCCTCTTTCAAATTGGCACTTCCCTGAAGTCGACTCTCAAGAAGACCATGCTGATGGACAAGCATCGTGTCCTTACTCAAGTTAGGACGGATTAGACTCTAAGTATGTATAGTGTCTTGATTGAAAATAAAATGGTATGTGTTCTCTATGTTCTATGTGTATCCGGTTTTGTTTTTTCATGGTCAGGAGGGAGTCCCATCAGAAGTCATGCATCGAGGCAACTCCTCCAACTCGTTCGCGTCCATGTCCCAGGGCACCGTGATTCTGACCGAGTGATATACGCTTGTCACATAGTGCCAGAACTCTGGTGGTGTGTACAATGCGTTTCCTGGCTCGAGATCCACCACCCAGGAGCACGTCTTACATACACTCGGCCAGCGACCCATCACCACTGCCAAGTTTTCTAGGTTGTGCTGATCGGGTGACTGCAGACGGCTGACTGAACTTGATGTTGAGTCAGAAGACGAAGAAAGGTTGAAGGAGAAGCAGTGGTCCAGTCCACGAACTTTGTTGGCGTGACCTGTCCCTGAGATGCCGCCGAAAGGGTGCAAGCCGCGGGTGTCCTCATGGTGAAAAGACCACAAGCGTTGCGACCCACAAGCTGGATCAGGATACCGTGACAGCGGTCATAGTGGAGTGGAGTAATGGTGCCTGAAAGCGAGATCCAGATGCGCATATGGACAGGGCAGCGAGGTCTTAACTTGTTTTCTATTCAACTTTTTCATATTAATACATCGACGCCATCTTCCCCTAGTTTGCTGTCTCTCATAGTACGCCACACATAGTTTATCGTAGTGTGATATACTTTTATATACGATGATCTCAACCTAATTGGGGATAAACATGCCGTGGAAGTTGTGAGGCGCGATCTTCCCCTTGGGCATCTCGGCCCTCGCTATCTCCTCCATCGTCTGAGCGTTCAAGATTAACATGAATCCTGTACGACTTCGGCCGTCCAAGACAATTGACAGCAGCACACCGTCATCCTCCTTGGTAGCGTTCGGTGTTGGGACAAAGACGGGTTCCGAGGGTGTGCACTGGTCCTGAATCCAGAACTTGGCGCTAGACTTTTGATCGCCCTTTGCCACCTTGTGAAGATCGACCTTGATGATCCGATCGTATATCAGGGTCTTGTTCACACCAGACCGGTTGACACCGTAGGCGTACTGGTAGCTCTTGAGGTACCGACTTGGGTTGATGGAGGGCAGCTCAAAGTTGATGGACTCATCCAGTTGGAAAACAACCTCGGCGGGCGCGGGCTTGGGAGGCGTCTTGGGCGAGAGCGCAGAGAGCGCCGCGTGCTTCGAGATTTTGCCTAGTTTGTAGCGGCGCAGGACAGCTTGCTGGGGTGACTTGCCGGAAGCCTCGTTTCTGAGGTTGTCGATGTAGTAATCACCAATGACTGTATGGTCCTGATGAGGATGGAGGAGGCGATAAATAATTAGCACTTTAGAGGATCAAGACACCAAAGGCTCTTTCCTCTTCTTCATGGCTCTTAATGCTTGTGTTTCTCTCACCTTGTAAGCTGCAAGATCCACATAAATGTCATCATCTTCGTCATAGGCATTGATGGTATGGAAGGCGTAGTATGGATCACACTCAAAAGTAGCCACATGTCGTCCACGGTCTCTATCAACAACATAGAATGTCGCCTTGATGTTGGGGTCCTGGGCCTTGAAGGATTCCCACGCATTGCCATACCACAACACACTAACACCCCAGGCTGCAAAATCGCACTGCCAATGGGTCACCACCACATAACGTTTGGTCATTGCAAAACTGTGCATGTACGTCGGTCTCGGAGAATGGATCTCGGCCAGGACATCCAAGTCCGGCTCGTGATGAGTACCTTTGGGCGAGGCGCGAGTTCGGACGACTTTGTAAACGGCCGTGGGACCGAACGTCAATAGGACTGTAAAGTGTTCGCCTGTTTCCGGATCAACGCAAGGGTGCGCGGGTGCCAAGTTGCTGGCACTGAGCGAATCGTCGATATCGCCATAAGTGAACAGTCGAATGGGCTCGAGCGTGACAGGGTCAATCTCTTGCAACACGTTGCCATCCGTGTTCATGACCAGGTTACGAAGCCCAGTCTTTCTCTTACCCCCCGTGGCGCTTTTCTCCTCCAAGCTGCGGTCCTCGCGGTCCATCAAGCCCGGGAAGTTTGGAGTTGGGATCACAGCCACGTTTGTGTTGGTTCCGCCTATTGGAGGTCCGCCCAGCGTGGCGGTCTTGAAGGTCGTAAAGAACTTGTTGAAGATGGTCTTGCAGGGGTCGCGATGACAGAATGTCACGCCGGTGACGGCTTCAGCCTTTTGGTAGCGTTCGCGAAGGTCGTTGGAGGTGTTGCGGGAGCGATAAGAAACCTTGCCTCCCTTTTTAATCTCATAGCGATGAACTGTGCCCGTATCCAAAAAAAAAAAAAAAAAAAAAAAAAAAAAGCACGCCAAATTGCCATTTGAAGGAGAATTAGAAGGCTTCCACAACATACATCAAAAGCAACAATGCAGAACAAGCAAAGGAGCAGACACACATACGCTGAGTGAGACCATCAAACCAATGCTGAATGTGAACTTTCTTTCCAGACTCTGTTTCCAAGTCGTATGTTCTGTCAGATTGTTCATTTTCAATGTGAGTTGCCCATCGTTTTAAATGCATCTCTGGGATACAGAGAACAAGGTGTCATTACATGCGGATGCTCTCTGCTTACCCTGGTCCAGATCGGTACAACACACCTTCAAGCCATAATGGGATGGTGCCTTTGACTGTCAGTGGCGTCGACTCGAGCACCTCAGGGCAGTTGTCGTATCCGGCAGCAAAAGGCCATGGCTTTTCAGAAGCGGATTCTTGAATGGCAGACGATGTTCGACGTGCTTTTTTTTTGTCTTTCCGTGGGGGCATGATTATGATGAGAAAAAAGAAGAGAAGAGAAGGAAGATGCAACAGGGAGAAGAGAGCGCAAATCCATCTCTTTTCTCGAGTTCTTAAGTATGATGGGAAAAAAAGATGGAAGATTCAAGAGAGAGAAGAGAGCACAAATCCAAGAGAAGAAGGGGGGATGGAGAAAGAAAAACGACATGCAGGACTTTAGATTGTTCAATAAACAAACCTTTCGATTCAATAGATTCTGAAGCTGGCGGGATCTTGCTCCTTGCTTTCTTCATTGCATAACAGCTCTAACAGATCACACACTAAATGGGACTAAGCAACTCAAATACACTTTTCGCATTTTCAACTAGAACTCATCTGCTTATTACATTGGTGCTCGATGCACAAAAGGGATGATGTTCGCGCTTTGTTGTTTTGGGCCGACATTGCATGCCACCAATATGCTTACACGAAAGAAAAAAGAGATTACGCAACACCCCCATCCCATCCCTGTTCAACTTGTCCAAAATGTCCGAAATGTCCGAACTGTGTTTTCGTATAGGACCTTGATTCAGACGGAGATGCAAATCAGCACTGTCGCCGCGGTTCTGCTTTCTTTTGCTGTTAGGCTCAACAGGGGCCATGGTGGGTTCGTTGGAGAGGATGATTTTTTTCACCCGTAACGTAATCGATGGAGACTCCTTTTCTTTTGGCTAGCACTTTTCTAGCACAAGCACATCTGCTCGGCCCTTTCCTCGAGCCCAGACTCATCTGTGGATCCTTAGTTTTTTCCCACAGCCCCTCGGGAGAAAACCTCACCAAGGCAATATGTGTAGTGCTGTTGATAAGAGAGCCCGGACGCATCCCTGAATCTTGTTTTATTTCAATGTCTCTGGGAGGAAACCACACTCATGCCTCCGACTTCAGTACCGCGGCAGCCACCGCCATTGCTGAGGGCTCCATGGCTATACTTGCCCGCCAATGTGCACACCATAACAATTGTGAATGTTCAAAGCCTGGTCCCATTTGGTTTTTTCTCTATTAGTTTTGCTCTTCTCGACGGCATAAGTCCTTTAACTTCGAAGGTCCCACCGAATAATAGTAATAAAAAGAAAAAAAAACACACTCAAGGCAAGATGTGTAGGGTTGTGTGTCTCGAAGAAAGGGAGTGGTCGCTTGATAGTCAGGGTACAGTAGTCTTTTTAAGATCCGAGCCCATTGACAAGTAACGTTTTGCAACATCAGAAAAGGAGCAAGTGAAAGTAGGCCACACTGCTCCTGTTACTGATCTTTCTTTCTTTTTTGTGCGCACTTGGATATTATGCAAGTGCTAGCGTATTTGAACAATGCCTTAGATCTGCAAAATGAGAAGATGCAACAGGGATCTGAAAACGTGAGGAGAGTAGACAGTGAGAAAAAGACCTGACAATGATGATGCTGAAGACTTGAAAAGGTGAGAAGTGTGGAAAGTGCTGAGACTGTGGCACTGATCGAAGAGAGTAGCAATTGGAAGAAAAGACGATGAATATCATTGGTCGCAGGCCTACAAAGAGGTATGCATGCAGAAGGGAGCACGATTGTTGAATAAAGTGTCCCAGGATGGAATAGGCGCCTTGTGTATATTGCCTAGTGGTCTTGCTTGAGTATTAAAAAGCGATATGAATGCCGAAGGGACCTTGACAGAACCCCCCTCCCAACGGAGAAGCTGAGAACCGCGAAGGAGCCAAAAGCGAGAGAGAGAGAAAAAGGGCGGTGCGATGTGCTAATCTTGCAACATGCAGGTCGCCCTTCGATCACTCCATTCGGCTTTATTCGAACTCATCCCTCATCCACTTTTCTGAGCGCATGTTGCTGATACTTTCCCCTGGATAAATGCGACATTGTGTGGTAACAAAGTCCTGCACCTGCCCCCGATGTAACATCTCAATCTGCCTTTTTCAACCTGGGCCACTTTTTAAATTCTCTTGCCTCACTTCATCCTCCCTTTCTTTCTTTCTTTCTTTCTTTCTTTCTTCTTTTTTTTCACCCATCCCTCCGCCAACCATCCACCAAACCAATCCTCCGCAAGACGCCGAGGGTATACTGCCGTCATGAACATCTTCGACATTTTAAATACCACCGACATCAAGGCGCCCGAACTCCCGCACTACAAACACGTTGAGTGGGACCACCCCGATGTCGCCTTCCGGATGTATATCAGTTACATCTCGCTCTTCTTTGACTTCGCCGTCCTCACTTACCACTTTTCCACGCCCTTCCATCCAAAGGTAAATTCAGCGAATGCATTTGAGGACACGAAGCGCCAAAAAAAAAAAAAAAAAAAAAAAAAAGGCGTCCGAGCACATAATTGAACAACAACTTTTTTTTTGTCGCGATACGCAATTTGCTGGAAATGATCCATAGTTCTACGTCAAGCCTACCAGGCGCCGAATGCTCCGTCTTCATATTCTGAGCGGCTGCCTTGAAAGTAGGTGGTTGGGAAACATGAATGAGCTGAGATTGCAGATTGTGTTCCAAAGGAAGATAGCGCGAGAACTAACTCATCTTACACCTTCTGGTGGATCCATACCTCTTCACTCTCACCCCACTTCGACCTTGACAGTTCTCTCATGTGTAGCAGCGTTCTATGCCGAAGATCCAACTTACTACGCTTACGCAGCAGCTACGTTCGCCATGATCGCACACGTCCCCTCGACCTTCTATCAGATCCCGACCGTTCTCGGTATCAAGGCCTTCCTTGTCCCTTCCCTGAACTTGGTCACGGCCATTCACGGATACTTTGCCTTCAACCTAGTCCTGAATCCGACGTCGTCCTATTACCTGCTTTCGACCTACATGACCGTTCACATCTACGCCTGGTCCCGCGTCTTCTTTGCAATCTATTACCGTTTCAAGCTCTTCGAGGGCCACAGGTTCTCGGCCGCTATGTTGACCAGCGGTATGTTGCTCATCCCCACAGTCCTGGGCCTTCGCGGTAACATTCTCCTCGTGTGCACGGTCCTGGTCTCGGACATTGCTCTCCGTCAGAGCAACAACCCCGAGTTCTGGACCTCATGGACAACTGAGCACCCTAGAGAACTGTCGGCGACGCCCGATAAGAAGGTTATCCTTGAGGCGCTTATCACTGCAGCCGAGGTCTCCAACTCGATTCCGCAGTTGGCTAACAAGAGCCCTAAAGACCGATACGCCCACATCTGCGCCACAGTCATGACCGCCAATGCCCGGAACCTGTCCCCTCGCGAGAAAGCACATGTTGTTTTCCGGGCTATTGATTCAAACCATGACAACGTGCTGAGCGTGGAAGAATTTAAAGATTTCTTGTTGACCTGTGGGATCTCACAGTATGAGATGCAGGATAAGATGATGCTCGTGACGCTGTTTGAGGGTCGGAAGGTAGCGACGTTTGATCAATTCTGTACATGGTTCACCAAGAACTGGATCCATTCGAACACAATCATGATCCCAAGGATGCCTAGTACTCCGAGAGGACAGGCCAAGCTGGTGTTTGACACGCTGGACTCGGATAGCTCGGGAACTTTGGATCTGCAGGAACTGCAGCACTTGCTGGTTTCGTGGGGTCTTCCTGCGAACGAAGCTGAGGGTTACTTAAAGGTAAAAAAGAAAGGATCCCGGAGCCTGCCTTAAGTTGAGGAGAAAAAAAATATGCATCTTGTCATCCTACTCGCCTCGCACTCGATACTCAATCCACATCTTTTTTAACTTTCTGGTCTAGACAATCGACAAGGATGGATCTGGACAGATCGAATTTAAAGAGTTTTACGCGCACATGTCGACCGTGTGGAAGTTTGCCATCCAGTCGTTCGTGGACGAGGGCAAGATTTGCATCGAAGGGTAGTGTCCCTCTCCCTTCACACACATACAAACACGCACATACATACACCCTCTCTATCTCTCTTTCTCTCTCTCTGTCATTCTCTTTCGTCGCTACAACTCAGCATTTTCCAATACAAAAACATTTGCGAACTCTAGTTCTGCTATGGCGCAAACTACTTCACTCCTCCAACATTTCCGTTGCCTCATCCCCTCTATGCTTTTGATCCCAGAAATCTCCGCCTTGACCATCTCGTCCTCCAGCAAGCAGGATCTGGGTTCTCACGGCCAAATAGTTTATGGCATTTAAACCAAAAAGGATGGTGCTTAAGGGGTTTGGCATGCATGCTTCGTCCTTTAGTGGCTGGATGCGGATGGGACAGGAGCCTGGTCTTTTTTCTAACGACCGTTCTCTGGGGGAAAAGAATGACCGTAGTTATCTCAACGTTGAAGGCATTGATGCAGGAACTGCACACGAAACCCAGCATTATCGGGATCTCTTTCATTTCACTTGATGAAGGTACAACAATTGATCAGCACGATCAGCACACTATTCAACAGCCGGATAAAGACTCAACAACAGCAACAGCAACAACAACCCAATCCATTTTCAACTTTTAGTTTTCCCTTCGTCCTCCAACACCTGATGCAAAACTGGAAAGGATCCAATGCCCAGAACCAACATCTGAAAACATGTAACTGGCCAAGTGGCTGTTACTACAGTGGAGAAACGGTGTGTTTCTCCTTGATGTGCAGCAGAAAAACATGATGATCACAGAATGATGATGCCCGACATTGCCATGGAAACTCAGGCAAAAAAATTCACCCATGTGGCGGGTCTTGGCATGGTCTGCACTGTTGCCAAGTGAACTGCTTGCAGCTGTGCCAATTGGAAGAACTTTTTGGCCTTCTCAGTAACCTTTCTAAGCTCCAACGAGACTAAGGAAGATAATCTGACAGTAATGTTAGATGATTTGAGAGACAAGTCAGAATATCCTTTGATCACACACACATTTTGAGATATTAAACACCATACTCGCATGTACTAGCAAAGACTATTGATTGCTTGACCGACACGATGGTCTTGACTGCATGGGTGCCTTTTTTTTTTTTTTTTTTTTTTTTTTTTTTTGACGGACAGACCGCATTGATTATACTAGCTGCTATGCCCTCGACCGACATGACCGTCTCGACCGCATGGGTGCCCCCCCCCCCTTTTTTTTTGACCGATACGACCGTCTCGACCGTATGAGTGTACCTCTTCTTTTTTTTTTGACGGACAGACCGCATTGATCATAGTAGCTGTTACGCCCTCGACCGACATGACCGTTTCCACCGTATGAGTGCCCTTTTTTTTTTTTTCCTTTGACGGACAGACCACATTGATCATGCTAGCTGTTATACCCTCAACCGACATGACTGTCTCGACCGTATGGGCGCCTTTTGTTTTTTTTGGACCGACAGACCACAGGATGAAGGAAGAAGGAAAAAAGAATAACGAATAACGAAGAAAGGAAGAGGGGAGAATCCGGAAGAATGAGAAGAGAAGCGGGAGGAATAGAATGAAGAGTGCAGGAAGAAGAAAGATGAAAAATGGAGTAAGGAAGAAAGAAAGAAAAATGAAGGGTAAAGAGGAAGAGGGCGAAGCAGGCGTAGCTTCGCATGCCAAAACCCTTAAGCACCTTCCTTTTTGGTTTTATAGTCCTCTGCCAAGAACTCAATACTTCATTGCCTCTTCTTCCGTATCGCGATGCATGGGTTTAGTGCGTACGCAATTACAGATCAATGGATTTCCTGCGGTGTGTGCAATTAGACTGTAACATGAAGGAGGTTCTTACCAAAATTTCAACTCTGAACGCCAGTGGAATATCCTTCAAAGCCGACTCCACACCGATCAAATCCACCAGAAGACCATCCTGATGGACAAGCTTTGTTGCCTTACTCAAGTCAAAACTGATCAGACTCTGAGTATGTATGATGCTTTAATAATGATAAAAAAAAATGTGGTATATGTTCTCTATGTTCTATGTAAATGCGCTTTTCTTGTTTGCCAGGTCAGGAGGGCGACCTCATCAAAAAGCCATATGTCGAGGCACCTCTTCCAACTCGTTCGCGTCCATGTCCCAGGGCACTGTGATACTGATCGAGTGATCCACGCTCGTCACCTCGTGCCAGAACCCTGGTGGTGTGTACAACGCGTCTCCTGGCTCGAGATCCACCACCCAGGGGCATGTCTTACCCACCCTCGGCCAGCGATCCATCGCCTCTGCCAAGTTTTCTAGGTTGTGCTGATCGGGTTGCTGCAGGTAACTAGACGAACTTGACGCCGAATCAGAAGATAAAGGAAGCTTGAAGGGGAAGCAGTGGCCCAGTCCACGGACTTTGCTGGCGTGACCTGGTCCCGATATGCCGTCGTAAGGGTATAAGCCGTGGGTGTCCTCGTGCGAAAAGACTACGAAGCGCTTACGTCCCACGAGCTGGATCAGGATACCGTGACAGCGGTCATAGTGGAGTGGAGTGGTGGCGCCTGCGAGAGAAATCCAGATGCGCATAAGATCACGGTTGGGGGCATTGGCGAAGGTGGAGTTGGTCTTGGGGAGGGCGAGCGAATCAAGCAAGGCTGGGATAGCGAGATCGGTGTAGAGGGAGCTGGGGACAACGCCGCGGTAATAGAAACGAGCGAGATGAAGGTCTCTTGTTGGGTGAGTGTGGGCGAGTGCCGATTCTGCGCCGTTGTTGCAGAGTGGGCATATTGATGCCGCAGACAAGGAAGGAGAGGCTGCAGTCTGTGCGACAATTTGTTCCCCCTTGCTGCAATCATTGTTGCTGTTTTTGTTGTTATTTTTAATCCCGCATTCCACTGCAGCCTCTCGTGGCCGCATGATGACCCTCTGAACAATCTCGTAGGCGGACATGTGAATCTTTTTGGTGAACTGAGGATTGTCCATGAAGTTTTTTGAGTCCTCTGCGACCATCACTGGCAGGAGTGTTTCCTTGTTATCTTCTCCATGTTCCTGCTCTATGTCTCTGCCGCAGCCCTCTTGGTCCTGTTGATGTTCCTTCTGCTGTTGCTCCTTAACGGACTGGATCAGCGATTCGATGACATGCTGTGGATTCGATGACCACTGCTCCAGGACACTTGGGGCAATGATCTGGCGGATGGCCAGGGGCAGCTGGTTCCTGTATCGGCGGGGAAAGCGATCTTCTGGGGTAAGCAAACCCCGGACTTGGGCCGGTGCAGATGCAGACAATGCAACCATGGGTCCTTGTGTTTCCTTTTGGGGGTTAGTTCACAGGGGGTATAGATTTTTTGTTCTTGAGACAAATAAAGTCGCACAGACAAGACTTGGAGGGTTAAGGTTGATTGAGGAGAGAGAAAACAAGAATGAGGAAAGAGGAATGGAAATGAAAATGAAAGAGAGAAATTGAGAAAGTGATCTCTTACCCGGTCGAAATATACACCTCAACCGTACGAGAATGATCCCATCTGCCTCTTTTTTTTTTTCAAACTCGACAACAACAGCAGATCGAGGGCAAAAATGCGTAACGGCTGATTGGAGTGAGGAGAGGGATTTCTTTATCTGATTTTAAGGTTCATGTTGCCCATGTCTCTGGGTAGCCCCCATTATTCAGCCTTCCAAGGACTTGTTCCTTTTTGGTTCCTCCCATTAATTCCATCGCACCAGGCGTCGATGTTGTAGATGAGAAAATAATATGTAATTTAGTATCTATCTCCACCTATACTTCCCATGGAGATGCTACTGGGAACCGTGTCTGCAAGAAGTTTGAGAACGCATCCTTGACCTTCCTCACAATCAACGGACTATTTTCCACATTGTCGTTGATACAAAAGAACAACTTCTTCTTTCGATCCGCCAACAGTTGCCTCAGCTGCTTCTGCGCCGGTACAAGACTCTTGAGCTGCAAAAACGTCGTATCGGACTCGCCAATCACGTAGTTGTACTGCGCCAATTCCGTAGTCACTTTGGCAAACGCATCCGAGGCACGATCCAGGGGAATGACGGTGCTCATCAGTCCTGGCGATGCTTCTTCCATCTTCGATCCATTGTCATCGTTCTCGCGGAGGATATAAAGCAGACAATCGCCACAGTGAAACTCCTTGAACGCCATCCTCTCAAAGATCGAGCCCTTTCCCGTCGACGCCGACACTATACCGGTCCTGTTGCGGAACTCTGGTCCAAGGCAAAAGTCGATATCAAAGACACATGTCCTGTCGTTGTGCGAGAACAGGAATGGTCTCTTGAACGACTGGTTCACACTCTTACTGGTGTTGGAAATTGGCATTCCAAAGGGATATCCGTCCAGTCCTGAGAGCTGGTAACTGGTCGATCCTGACAAAGGAAGATCGGCTTGCTCAAGAAGCTCCTTGTGGCCATCCAGAAAGCTGTTGTAGATGGACAGCTTTTGCGGAAATGTAGACGACTTTGTTCTGGATTCAACTTGATGGTGGTATCGATCGATTTTGTTGATGAGATGTTCCCGCTCCGTCCATGACAAGACACCATCCTGATTTGCGTCCAGTCGATATGCCCAATATGACGCCAACTGCGTTTCCCTCTGTCGCTCCATAACATAGTGCGCCAGCATAAACGACACCTGGATCTCCTTGGCGTTGTTTTCTCCTCGGAAGCGGTGCGAACTCGTCTCTGCAAACTCTTCTGGCCAAATCTGCTGCATTTCCTCGAGGATCGGGCTGCTGAGGATATGTGGGATGTGGTGGAGATAGACACGATGGCGGGATCCAAACTGCTTGGATAGGAGGTAGTTGGTGTAGAGCAAGCTCTCCCATTCGCCCACGGCAGTCGGGTGCTCTGGCTTGGCTGGGATCTCAGGTGCGATGAGTGTCATGGGATCTATGTGGAAGACAAAGCCGTAGAGGGGCGTCCACAAGTCTGTGCTCCTGATCTGGGTTCCGAAAAAGAAGTCGTCGTTGAGATAGATGAACTAGACAAGATGGAGGGTTCGAGGCAGTGCATCCATGTTAGGCTTGTGTATGTGTGTGTGAGTTCTTTTTCCGCAAATGGACGGACTCACTTCACTTGCTCGTTTGTTTGTTTGTTTGTGTTGATGAGTTTTGTGTTCACCGGATGAACTTTGGGTTATCCTCGTGAGAACGTGAGTACGAAAACAAAGTTGGTGAGTGCACTTACAATTTCAGAGAGATCGGGTGTATGGTGCATTTGGCTCTCAATGGACAAACTGTTGAAGGATGGCAGGACAGAGAGGTTGTCGTAAATGTTCTTGTGCTCCACCAGTCGGATTGTTTCCTGTCCAGGATGCAGGTCCAGCCACGCAGGGATCTGGCCGATTGTTCTCTTCTCATTAAACTCATCTGGAACGCTGGTGGTAAGGATGTGGATTCTGTGGATCAGTCCTGGAGAGGTGTTCTCGGCAACCGAACGCACCGAGTATTGCAGCTCGTTCATGTCCCTGTGCCGGTTGATCGCTTCTGTATCAACCTTTGGGCCCCTGTCCTTTCGGTTGTCGTTCATGATCCAATCCATCCTCCCTCTTGTCGTGGTTGCAGACTGGTTGACTGGCGCGAGGTTGAACATGGGAGACAGATCCTGGTACTTTTTCTTCAATAGTGCCAGACTGGGATCTGATCCATTGACCCAAGTGTAAACCAGATCAAAATGGAGACTCTGAGCGAGTTCCTGTCCAACATCCTCATCCAGTTTTCGCTCAGTTAGCCAAGATCCCATCCATGACGCTGTCTTTGAGTATGGACGACGGAGGGGGGGCAGGACTGGTCGTCTCTCGAGTGGTAGTAGAGGGACATAGGTGGGTATCCTTGGAGGAGTTTTGTACGAGACTGTGAGGCAGATGTACAGGGTGATGACGAAGACGAATACTGTGAAGATGATAAAGTAAAGATTCCGTCTGATAGCATTCTTCATAACTGCGATTGTTGCGAGTGAAGTTGTTGCGGAGGAAGAAGGGGAGGATTGGCTGTGGACAGGCTTGTAAGCATGCCTCCGTGAGTTGGTGGTGGGCAGTGTCATGATGTCCTTGGTGATTCCTTGTGCAGTGATGCTGGATCCATGCGCGGGGGCAGAGAAAGTAGATAAATCGGGGTTTGTCGGTAAAACGAGGTTGTTGCAAGAAGGAAAAATCGGACGGTGAAACAAGGTGTGGAGGAAAGAAAATCTTTAAACATGGAAAAAGCTAAAAGATAAAGGACCGCGATAATATTTGTTTAGCACGTGCACCAATACTCAAGTATGCTCATCAGATACCACATATCCAGCCAGCGCCATGCAAGCCGTTTGTTTGTTACAAACCAGGAGCAGAATGAACACTTAAGGCCTTCTGCCTCGCCTGATCCATAATACCCCGTCCAGCAATGCAACTGCACCTAAAATGATTCACTCTGCGCTGTCCACAAATACGGGTCAACAGTGCGTTGTATTAGAAAATCTTTCTGTTCGCGCTGCTGAAATCATCTCAAATACCTCCTCCTCCTTTCCTACGTGCGCAATCTCCAGTGAGGCTTGGTCTCATCCTCCTTCAATCCCTTGGTTCCAACAGCCTCAATGAGCATCTCTCTCAAGGCCACAAATGCTCGTCCGGTTACATCATTGTTCTCGTCTACAAGCACAAACACTTTCAAAGCATGCGCTTGAGTCTCGCCCCTCTCCTTGCGTGCCCGCGCCAGTACTCGCTGCGCCTCTTCGATATGTGTCTTCTCCTTAGACGCCGTAGCATAATCCTTGGTGTTGATCGCTTGTGTGACCTTGGCCCACAGCCTATGCGACTCCAGTGGCCCCATATCTTTCATCGGCTTGATCTCAGGCGCAACACCCTTGTCGGTCTCAGAATCAAAGAACAAGAACGTTTCCTCGGGGTTGTCGGCACTCGTGTAGGTCGACATTCCGCTCCAGAGGCCATGAGCCGTGTAAAAGGCATCTCCTCCCTCCAGTGACCTCAACACGGCTTTGAAGCTATGCTTTTCACCCGAGAAGAAGCCTCTGGTGCTGTAGTGAATGGTCGTCATCAGGCCCGCACTGCTTACAATGTATGTTGATCCTGACAACTCGACTGAGGGCTTTCCAGTGATCACGCCGCGGACGTTCAGAGTAGGAAGAGTAATCAGGTAGGTCTCGTTGAACTGCGGTAGGGTCAGGATCGCATGGCCGGTTTGCGAAACGTCAATGCCTGCAGGAAGAGCAAATCGAGACCTTTGTCCACAGTGGCCCTCCAGAATCACACCTGCCTTTTTGTTTTCTAGGTGGAAGCCCATGATCTAGAAAGCGAAAGAAGAGGTGTAGCACAAACTCAGAGACTAATGCCTATACAAAGTCAAAACGAACAGAGCAGCTGCACACGAACGAGGCACATACCGGAGGATGATGACTGACTTGCTCTGCTTGCAAGACAGTGATGCCGAGCTCATCGTCTCCAGTCCATTGGGCAAAGTACTGTTCTCCCAGAATGGGATTGTAAGGCTTGCGTTCCATGCCCGCAGTGGTGGATCTGGATGAGTACGAGCCATAGAGTGTGGAAATGAACCACCGGGTGGCATTCAACAGACGGTCTTCAGATGTTTCTCCCTTTGAAATTGATGCGAATAGCTCTGGATGATCACCCCAATACTGGCTATCATATTTGAGGGGCAGAAGTAGCAAACGCACGTTAGAGATGAGCGTGCGGGATGTCTGTCCGTTTGTTGTTGTTGTTGTTTCGGTGTTTTCGTCCCACCCCAACATGCTATATGTTAGATACGACTATGGCTTCTCCTCCCATTCCACATTCTCCTAGATCCGTGACGAGTGTGAATGTTCGTTTCGTTGAATATCTTGAGGGTCGTGTCATTGATCTGACTGGTGAAGGAAGGCCTCGATTGAGATGCTAAAAAGGGCAAAGGGGAAAGGGAAGGTGCAGGGGAGAGGGACGGTACATGCTGGATTGGAAATATAGGATCCCATCCCGCCTGAAGAAAGAACAAAAAAAAATGGCTCATGGTCGTACAACTTCGCAGGCCATGACAAAAACGATATGTATCACCTATCACCACCTATGGCCTCAACCTCAACCTCATGTTGCGAGATGATCGAGCAAAGACTTGCCTGTATTCAAGCAGACTGACCGAGCTGAGAAGGAAGCTGGGGCAGGTCAGGCTCGACAAATCCCCAGAGAATGAAGCAAGGGTGGTGATGAAGGATCTGAACGAGTCCTTTTGTTCGGTGGGTACTTCGGAGGCTGGTGTTTCGATCTCGTCAACTTCGTTGCTCATGGCTGCGACTCTTTTTTTTTTTTTTTTTTTTTTTGGCAAAGGTGGTTGCAGTTTCGGTGGGGGTGTTCTTTGTCGAGCGGCGGTGTGAGTTTGTGTTTAGGTCCAGTGGTGAATAGTGAATGGAGAATGGAAAGGAATGAAAGAAAGGAAAGGAATGAATGGGTTCCAAAACTGGCTTTTCCCTGATAACAAGGCGATCAATAGTGGGAATCAAGGGGCGGCACATCAGCTTGCGCATGCTTGTGGCTGCCAGTCATTTTTATTCACGTCGACGGGCCAGGGCTGTCAAGATCTTCGAAACTTGCCTCGACACCTGACTTTCGCCATTAACCAACAGCCACAGCGAAGATATCCTCCACAAATGGCTCAGACTGGAGTCCGTATCCATGGCGAACGTCTTTCATTTGCACGACCCACAAAGCTTAATATGGTGGAAACGTAACCGTGACCGCTCTCACATTTTCTAGGCCCGTTGCTGCTAAAAGCGGGAACCCGCACATGGTTCTTTCTTCTGTCACTCTCAAGCACTCAATTATCCGAACATTCATTATCCCCACCGCAGTACACTTCCGCTACATTGATTCTGATTCGCACCTCCGTTGTCTGTGTGTTGTGTGTGTCCATCCAACTTGAACCTCAATCCAATTACTCCTAACCACACAATCACTTCGCTCAATCCAGCTCCCATTTTTTATGACGCCAGCAAAGATCCCCCTCCAACGCTGCTCAACATCAGCGGCGGCAGTCATATCATCAGCACCGGCATCACAACGCGCCTTCTCCAGCGCATCTTCTTCACCTCTTGGGTTCTCTGCTCGTGTCCAAAAAGCCGCTTCGTGGCTCCAGGGTCATAAACAGCAAGCACAGGCAACCTGTACCACTACTTCGCAATTACATCCATCACAATGCCGCCAGCGGGCACACTCACTCCTCCTCCATAATGGCACATCGCACCAGTCACACCACCCACATCTGAGCAACATGGCTCTGTTCTCAACGTCCGGGGCTGCCCAGCGGCTGTCCAAGGAAGAGGAGGACCTGTATCAGGTGCGCCCCCAAAGCCTATTCAATTGGGAGCGATGATATGCGTTACATGTCCATAAATACTAATTAAGCACATTGCTTCCTGTTTCTTGTAGGCGCTGACTGTGTCATTCAGAACCAGGATTGCCGAGCAAGTCCACAAACCCGAAGACGGATACAAGTCCGTGATCGAGCACTGGACAGCTCACACACAGCGAGACGCCCTGACGAGACAGCGCACGAAAGCCCGCAAGGAACGACTCGCCGGGGCAGCCAAGCACAAGGATATTGTATTTATTCAGCGAGAACAAGAAAAGCTCAGCCTGGAAGCCTCGGCGACCGCGGACGACTACTTTTATGTGATCCAGGCGTGGATCAAGTGTGGTGAGCTCAAGCGGGCGACTCTGGCGTTTGAAAAGATGGAGTCGGTGGGGATCCCACTGACGGTGCGGACATTGGCAGCAATGACTCGGGCGCATTCGCGGTCGGGCAACTTGGCAGTCGCAGGGACCATGGTGCAGAAAATGAAGGACATGAACCTGCACCCGTCGTCGATCTATGACCTGAGCGCGTTGCTGGAGTACTATATCAAGCTGACCCCAGCGACAGCCACATCATACACCACAACAACCATGGGAGGCCAGGCAGGAACAGGCGGATCAGCCAAGCCAACTCTGGATCCATCACAGACACGCGTTCAAGAGATCTGGAATGCAATCGAGCCTCAACTCCAAGCCGGCGCTTCCATCACCGCCAACAACAACGCAGCTTTCTCATACAGGACTTATCTGGTCTATCTGATCAACCGAGCCCATAACCTGGAGAGCGCCGTGGATCTGATCGATAAGATGATGGCTCGCAACATTTCGCCAGAGCTGGAAAAGTACCAGAAGACGGCTATGCTCGTACTTGCAAGGTTGACAGAGCAAGGGTACTTGACTGAGGTGCAAAAGCTGCTTGAACAGAAAGACGCCGCACTGGGGAAATTGGTTCCGGCGACAGTGTGGAGTGACTTGATGGAGGCGTACATGTCCCGGGGCGAGAACCAAAAGTCGCGGTGGATCTATAACGACATGTTACAGCATGGGGTTGTGCCGAGCGCCAAGTGCAAGAAACTGTTTTCAGACCTGCAGCTGATGGGCGGGACCAAGGACGAGGGGAGTCCTCTTGTGAAGCAGCAGCATAAGCAGAGCGAGCAGGATCTGCTGAGTATTTTGTTCAACCGGACACCAAAGCCTGTCGTCTCATAGACTTAGAATTCGAGACAAACTTTTCAAACCAACTTTTGTATATAAACACTTTTCTTTTGTCTGTATTACGATCAAGTGTACTATGGGTTGATAGATAAGATGTGGATGATATCGGAAAAGGAAGCCAGGTATACTTGGCCTTAGCGATGGCTGTGAGACGCCTAATGAAGTCATTTGGCGGAGTGTAGTGTGGCGGCGGGAGCTCTTACTCTTCGATAAGGTAATCGTATCCATAGGCTGATGTTTTTTCATATGCACCCGAAGCGGATTGGTTGATTGAGGAAGCAAACCCCAGTTAGTGAACCCTCCATTCCCGGACACCATTCTTACATGAACTAAAAAAGCTACATCAAAAACAAAAAGCAAACAACCCTTACCCATGATACCTTGCATGTAGCATCCGAGCACGATTCCTCCACCAACACGAGAGACCCAGTGGTCGAACCGTGTGAAGAATGCAAGCATATAAAACAATTGCCAGTGGTGTGGGTGGAAGTGTGCGTGCACGTCGACAGACCAGACATATGGCTGGTAGGGCTGAATCGTCACCTCAGTGTTCTCTTCCTGCGCGACTTGCAACTCTGTCACGGGCGACGCTGGCTGAGTATCGATGACTACTAAAGTGGCATTGGGTGGAAGCGAACGAGGAGTTGAAGGGCGAGCGAATACATTAGGATCGAGTGTTGATGATGTCGTTGTTGAGGTTGGGTTCATGATGAGATGTTCGTGGCTCCCAGAACGGCTGACAACGTGAACACTGGTCGCCACACTGTTTGGTGGTAAGAATGCTGTCGACGAGGAGTGCTCCTGCGATCCAGAGGAAGGGACTGTACCTGCGTCAGGGCCATGAGATGCACCACTTGCAGAAGCAGAAGCAGCTGCGGCGTCGATCTGTTTGGCCTTGGCGGCCTCAAGCTTCTTTTGCTTGTTGGCCTTGTGGCGTGCGCTGGCAACAGACTGCTTGTACTGCAGGCTCAAGATCCAGTTGTAGACCTTGGATAATCCAAGAGCATCCAGGTTTTGTTGCTTATAGGCGGCGTATCCAAGAAAGGTTAGGATGAATGGGATGAGTAAGCCCAGAAGGTAGTATCCAACAAAGCCTGGGACAGTCTTTGTTAGCAGGTAGCCCAGATAGATGTGATAAGCTGCAAAAATGAGGACCAAGGCTGTTGCGCCGGCAAAGAGGGCGTACATGCCAAAGGGCCATGTCTTCCACGATGGCAGCGATGTCTTTGCGAAATCGAGTTCCGCGATCAGCTGACGATACGGAAACAAAAAAAACGAAGATAAATTAAGCGTTTTGAGTTTTTTTTTTGGAACCCAGTGCTGCAGGGCAAAAAATCCTGATAGCATGGAGTCATGGCAACTTCAAAGTGTAGGCCATCCTTACCGAGTAGCTTGGCCATGTGATCCAGAAGGCAAGGATTGTGATCCAACTATGGAGACAGATAAGTGAGAACGATCAGCTTGGTCTGATCAGCGCCAGCGGAAGGGCAATTAGGAAAAAACAGCTGACAAAGAGTATCTGCAACATGCAATTGCACATACTTCAATGTCTGTGCGTAGTTGCCAAAGATGAAGACAATGACTCCGTAAGATGCGGCCTGCATCAGATCCTGGTAGTGGCGGGCTGGACGCTTCTTGCGGTGCTCCCAATTAAAGATGGTGGACACAACAATATAGGTGGGATATGGGATCAAGACTGTGGCGAGCATGAAGTAGATGAACATGAGTGGATCAAAACTGCCGACCCAAGTGGTCATCCCGCAGGTCGCGTAGTCCGGTTCCATCGGTGCCCAGCCCATTGTGAATGAAAAGAAGATACGTGATGAAGAAGGTGGTGTGAAGAGTGTCGACTGTGAAAAAGGTACACGAGCGAGGAATGAGCAATGAGAAAGGGAATGAGAAAGAGAGGAAAGAAAAAAAAAAAAAAAACACAGTGAACGACGCTTTAAAGTGTCCAACGGGGAACAACCGCCGGAAACTGTACAAGCCCAAAAGGACAAAAGGACAAAAAGGCAAGGATAGGACAGGCGAGGGAGAATGAAATTCAGAAACCGACGATGGATTGGATGGGAGAGAAGCAGATGTGATGAGCTATTTGAGATGGAGCCAGCCAAAGATGGTTGAATGAACAAGTGGGAAGAGAAGGTGGAAAGGAAAAAGAAAAGGAAGAGAAAGACCTATTTGGCACTAAGTCTAGGGGGGACTCTTTGAACTCAATAGTCAATAATTGCGCCCATGACCTACGGTCATGCTACCTCTTGTCCATGGTTGGCGTGCGCACGAACCATTCGTCCCAATGGCACAGAAAGAGCATTGAAGTGTGGAGGGACGGAGGAGTGGTGGCGTTTGTGGAGCCCTGGGCATTAAAATATGAAGCAATTGAGCCAATGTCGGTAGATGGACCGCTTATCGAAAGAGGCAGCAGCATTGGGAGTACCTGGTATTACTTGTCGATGCCGGAAATGACTTTGAACTGGCAGGGGTTTCCCCGTTTCTCAGTGCCTTGTTCAGGGGAGTAGCGAAGTTGGTTGCACTCCACCCCACACCCCAGAAAAACATACGTCACAATTCCCACGGACAGAAAATGTGTCTCATTTTCTTTTTGCGTTTGATCTTTTCTCTCCTTCCCCACATCACTCCCACTTCCTTCATTCTTTGGTAAGCATCATCCCTGTCCACGACCCGGAAAATGATCTCCATCCTGCGCTCGCGATTAGTCACATCGCCCTTAGTCAGATTGCCTAAATCATACTCGGCCCCCATTCTAACCTCTGTTCTGCTCTCGTCCATCCCACCTCGCGTCGTCCCCGCCACCTTCACCACCTCACCCGTCGCCCGTTCATCATCCACCTCGACCTCAACCCCAAAAAGAAAAATGCTCCAGAAGCTCACTGCCCAAGAACAGGCCGAGGCCCTCACCCAACTCAAGGACTGGTCCCTCGTCGACGGTCGTGAGGCCATCAAGCGCACCCTCATCTTTAAGGACTTCAACGCCGCCTTTGGCTTCATGACCCGTGTCGCTCTCTACGCTGACAAGCACGACCATCACCCCGAGTGGTTCAACGTACGTACCATTATCTTTTTTTCTTGTCAAAAGCAAATGGGGTGTAACGATAAAAAATACATTACCGTGGGAATTATATTTTTCGACAAGCACAGGACTAAACGCCACCTCCTTTTGCTCTCCTTGCACAAAACTCCATTAGGTCTACAACCGTGTTGAGGTCACTTTGGCAACACATGACGTTCAGGGTCTTTCCATCCGCGATGTCAAGTTGGCCACCTTCATCAACGAAATCTACCACCAATAAATTCACCCCTCGCGGACTCTTCATTCATCAACAACGAAGTAATGTGGCAAAGAATAGCCAGGCAAGGATTGTTTTATCTGGATCTTTCATGGGACTAGGAACAAGAGCCAGACGAAACGCCTCAAAATCCTTTCTTGTACAGCATGTCCGAAATCTCCAAGTATAGCTCAGTAGCATTGAAAAGCGCCGGCTCTTCTCTCGACGCGTTTAGATCACTTGCCTCGTTATTATCCATCTCAAATGCACCCTTGGGCCGCCCTTCAGGATCGTGGCTCGACCCACCCAGGATCCACGGGAACCGCGCTCGACTCCACGCCAGGGCATTCACCCAGTTCATCAGATCCATGTGGTCTGCGTTCGGGATCGTGCGGATGAACGTGCCCCATTGGGCGCTTTGAACACTCACCAGCCCGTCATTTGGTCCCTCACGGTCCATAATGATCTTCCAAGGGAACCGGAACCGTGAAAAAAAGCCTGGCTCGAACGCGGCAGCGTAGCTAAAGTAAGCGACACTTGGATCGTTGGGTGTGTTTGGATTGAACTCGTTCTTGAGGTAGTACGTGGTCAAGTTCTCGGCGGCACCGCGCTCAACCCCCACAAGGCTCATGATGGTCCAAAAGGCTTCCAGCTTGCTGTGACCGACAATGTCGGACATGACATAGTCGGCAAAAGAAGATCCGTGGTGGGGCGTGGCGAGTGTTGTGAGCGATTTGACTTTGAAGTGGTTCGATTTGAGGTGCGAGATCAGGTAGCGACAGTCAAGACCTCCCATGGAGTGACCTTGTGAAGAAGAAAAAGACGACGGTTCAAACTATTAGCAACACCATTCGCTAAATAGCATACTCTGACGAGGTCTCCAAAAGGCTGTCGTTACCAATAAGGTTGACCTCGGCGCCGTGGGGCAAACTACGCTCAATATACTCCTTGAGTCGCTCTGCACGTTGCTGGATCCCAGCAAAGGGTGGCACGCGAGCAGTGTGGACTGAGCATCCAATGTCGTCCAGGGCATCGCGTACACCGTACCAATAGTCAAATCGAAAGTCTGGGTTTTGGCCAAGCGAGTCGAATCCAAAGAATCCTATTTGGCGTTGTAATCACAGGAACTCACGGTCATCATGATGTCATTTATTCTTCGAGGAAAAAGCGAAATTAATAGGCGTACATGTGTCGCTCCTTTCTTTTTTTGGTGCATTACCATGACATAGGACAACTGGCAATCGAGCAGCTCGAAACTGTTTGATGTCTCTCTTTTCCTCGATGACCTGTTTCCGTGGATCGGAAGTTTCCTTTTCTTCAAAGCGACGGTTGGCTGCTTTGCGTCTGGTGAGTGAGTCTTGAGGTTTTGGTCGAGACGAAGAAGGATTTGAGGAAGACGAAGATGATATCGAAAAGCTTTTGTATTTAGAAGAATGTTTTGATCGGGGGTCCCGCCAATGCGCTGTGAGTGTCTGTGAGCATGCGGATATTGATGAAAGTGGGTAGTGTATCCGTGTTGTTGAGTTCGAGACGAGCCGTCGCAACATTGTGCTGAGAAGGTGATGGTGAAGCAGAGATGAATGGAAGAAGAATGCGAATGCATCAATTTGTTTCGGTTTCGCCCAAAAAAAACTCGCATCGAACGGACCGACACGACTGAACGATCACAAAGCCACTCCTGAAAGTTGGTGGCAATCAACAAGGAGATTTATTCTATTTCGACTCTAACTTCTCGAGCTTACTCGGCTCCTGTGAAGCGACCGATTCGATATCGCTCTCCAGTCGCGCCTGAAGCTGCCTCTGCTGTCGTTGGACACCGCGTCTCTCCTTGATCTGGTGCAGCTTCCACAGGATCAGGTACACCACTGTCATGCCAACCGCCACGACCACATAGAACAGCCCAACTTTGGTCCATCCCATCGTCTCGTAGTCCAGCGCAGAGTAGACCCAGGTGCCATTGATCCAGTGGTCCACAAACGCCATCAGCAGATAAAGTAGCACAAATCCGAGCGTGAACACAATATGCCGCACATCCATCGTCATCCGTGTCAGCGTCATCTCCAGCGCCATAAAGACCACATTGGTTGTGTGCTCCGAGACTGTCGCCCACTCGTAGACACCTGTGTGGGGTCTCTGGTATTTCCGCATCAGTGCCCAGAAGATGAGTGGGATGAGCATGCTACAAGGAGAAAGCAGACGCCACATCAAAAAAGAGAGAAGGAAAGGAAAGAAAAGAAAAAAAGAAGGTTAACAAAAGTATGCATGATGGATGGTTACACATGGTGACCAATGCAAAATGCAGGAAAAAGAAAAGAGCGCCCATCCCATCCCAGTCCCCAGCCAACTCCCCAATGTTTTTTCGTTTGTTCCGTTTTTTTTCTTTTTTTTTTCTTTTTTTCCCGACGTACTGGTACACGGCTTGACTGCTGTAGACAATCCAGAAGATGATTTGGATCACTCGGTTGCCCTTCTTGGCCCACTGTGTCCTCTCAAACTCGGATAGGCGATAGTACTGGACTGAGAGAATAAGGGCCCACTAATGATAAGCAAGGTTTTTTTGAGTGAGCGTCAAACAAACTCGTGTGGGTAAGAAATGTCGGTGCTTTGAAAACGGCTCGTTATGCCGATAGAAGCTGGGAAAGTCGAAGGCCATTTTACCAGATAGTAGAGTGTGAGGGCAACCCAACCAATGTTGGTGAAGAACTGAATGAAGTATTTCAGACTGGAGGTGGTTGCAAGTGCTCCAGCTAGAACAGCAACAAGGTAGATGAGGCCCAGGACTCGTGTGACTATGAGGACTTTGGGCTGGACAAAGAACGATGTTACGGATCGCTCGGCATCAAACGAATCAAATCTGAGGAACGTAGAAAGTCCCATGTTGGTGTATCGCTAGTGTTGAGGTATATGACTAGTTTCGGAAAGTAGTGTGGTTGAGTATTAGGCGGAATTAGTTGTAGTAATAGGAGTGGAGTGGAGGGGTGTTGTAGAAAGTCGGGATTAATGATGAAGCATGGGTCTATAGTTGGTGTAGGAGTGAAGGTAGAGAGATAAGAAAGAGAGTGGAAGGTAACGGAAAGTGGAGAAGAAGAAAGAAAAGCAACAACAATCAAGGATGATGAACCATACAGCCCACAATCATTCACGCAGCGTTCCAACACTCGCTGTGCATAAACTTCTTCCAGGTTGCCCTCACACGACCCGACAGTACGAGAAATAAAAACACCGCACAGGCACAACGTCTCCATGATGAATGCCAGTGAAAGACAGAAGGGCAGGGGGAAATATTCAATCCATATCATTCCCAGGCAGAGATGGGTTATCCTTCACCTTGGCTGTTTTTTTTGTGTTCAAGTTTAGCATCAAAACATACATTGACCTATCGCATATCGCATAACACATCGCATATCGAATTTGGGCCAATGGTGGCACAATCAAGAGTGAACTGAAGTGAACTACATAGTGGAAAATGAAGAATGAGAGCCAGCTGGGAAGACGGAGAAGGAAGAAGAAGTACTGTAGGCAAAAGGAGGAAGAAGAAGTCGATGCATGAGAGCCATGAATGATGGGGGTTTTCTCCCATGTCGTCGTATTATTTATGGGTACTTGTTGGGAAGACGTAAGAAAGAAGAGAGGAGAAAAGAAAGCTAAACAGAGCAGTTCCAGCCACATCACACACTGCTGTGAGTAAAGACCCTACTCCTCCACTCACTGCTCAACTAGGCGTAGTTAAAGACGTGGAGCAAAGTAGAGCGCGTCGCACTAGCAAACTTGCATGCGCAGCCTGCGGTCCAAATCCATAGCTCGTGCTAGGGTGGGTCGCTCCCCGAGTAAATTGGAGAATGAGGCCCAAGCGGCCTCAGCCAGTCCAATTGACGGACATTTCTCCTTCTCACTCCCATCTTTCACATGCATATTATGCGAGCCACAGCCGCATACAACAGTAATAATATGGTTGTTAGTGTGGATGGCCTGATGTCGACAGAGGAATGGTAGGAGTGCGCTAACCAATCAGAAACAGCTCCATCACGGTCAATTGCACTCAACCTCTGCCTCTCTGTCCCTGAACAAATTTTCGCAAACGCCTTCCGGGGCATCCTTTGTTGCTTTCGCATGGGCTGGAGCCACCCTCTGACACACTCATGGAAGCAAAGTCTGCTCTGCTCACACAGAAGAAGGCGAGACTCTGCACTCTACATGGTGATCCATGAATCGATCGCCCCTGGGCAACCTTTGTTCATGCATGCTTGTCAGCAACCAGGGCAGATCCGTGTCAACATCGGTTCGAGTCCTGCTATCTTGTATCCGTTACTCCTTTATTTCTTTTGAACTTGTTTATGCATTCACATGCACCATCTCATTCCCCAGTACAACCATCCATCCATCCATCTCCGAAAGCGCTCTTCTCTCTCCCACACTCTTCAGAATTCTCTGTTTCAACCCAATCTGCACCTTCGCCACGCATCTTTGGTTGCCTCTGCAACTCATTCCTCCCACCACATAATACCATTAATCATTAATCAAGAAGGAGCTTTCGGCATCTTCATTCAATGACAACCTCCAGCGACATCCTGGCCCATGTACCAGAGAAGCAACCTAAACACTCCACCACCACCACACCCTCTTCCTCTTCGTCCTCCTCTTCTTCCATAACTCCCTCGAGGAAAGAGACCCACCCCACCCTCCTCTCTCCCGAACTCGTCTCAGCCCTCCGCGTCTGCATTCGCTCCTATGGCGTCGGCTATGTCTTTGCCACCGCGCCCAAGTTGATCAAAACCTTGATCGCTTTCCTCCTCACCCCACGCAAGGTCGCCAAGGGCCAGAATCCACTCCTCGCGTTTATCAAGGCCATTCTGGCCGTGGTGAAGGACGGTGCCAGTGCGCGCAAGGACGGCATGAGCATGCTGTTGATGATCTCGCTGGGTGGTTACAAGTTGCTCGAGCTGTTCCTGAACCGAGGGGTCAAGAAGGCTATTCTGATGCAGCAGCTGCAGGACGACTTGCAGCAACAGCAACGTCAACAAAAACAACAAGCCGATGCGTCGACCACAGGAGCAGCGTCAACAGCACCCTCAACAACGTCCCCTCGGAAACGTATTCAACTGTCCGACAAGGATCTAGCAACTGTTGAGCTCACTGCAGATATGAAGCAGCGTGTCACCATGCTGGCCTCGTTCCTGTCCTCCGCTGCCGCTATTCTGTTTATGCACCGGTACCGCCCACAACATGCCACGATCGACTACTCACTCTTTGCAGTGGTGCGGGCCTTGGATGTGGGAGGGCACGTTGCGGTCAAGAACCGGTGGGGACCCAGCTGGCTGGGATCCTATGGTGCTGTCGCAGTGTTTGTCCTGTCATGCGCAGAGATCATGTATTCTTGGTTGTATGATCCAACAAGACTGCCTGGGTAAGAAAGTCAGAGATCAAAGCCTTGAAAGAAAGGCTTGTGTGCACTGTTTTGACTTGAATGTTTAACTTCGTTCTCCACGTTCTTTCACTCCTTTAGACCATACGCGTTCTGGATCACCAAGATGTCAAGGATGGACAAGCGACTGTTGACAACTTTGCGTGGAGTCAGAGACGGCACTGTCCAGTTTGAGCATTCGAACCCTCCCCACGTCGCCAACTTGTTGACCGGACTGTGTGAAGACCTCGGCATGGATCCTGCAATGGGTAAGATAATACTGTGCAAAGCGGATTGCGATTCGTAGTGTGTTCTTATGCTAATCAGATTTTACTATTTTTCTTCGGTGCATAGGCGACTTTGAGCTCCGTAGTCGTCTGTCTTGTAAGGTTGTTCACCAGGGCATTGCCGATTCTTGCGAGGTAAAGCAAATTTAAGAGGAATACGGAGAACTTACTCGACTCAGTAGATCAGAGAGATCAAACGTCAAAAGCCTAAAGTGTACTCACATTCCAACCGTTTGATCCGTTATCTGTTTAGGCACACACAGCGTATCGTTGGGCACAGGGATTCATGGTCTCGACTGGTGTAAGTGTCTGCTCTACTCTCCAAAATTTGTTTCCCTTGGAGATGTGTGGCGAGCAACCGCGAAGGTACTAAGGCATCCATTCCTTGCAACATAGATCTATTTGCCTGTACACTTGCTGCCTGCTCTGTTAAGCCCCAAATCATTCATCCAGAAACTCCAGGCGAACCCCGTGGCAACCCTCTCCTCTACTCTCTTGGCCACTGCCCGCTCCAGTGCCTTCCTTGCCACGTACATCGCCCTGATCTGGTACGGAATCTGCACCTGGCGGTCCAAGGTTATGCCTCTGACTACGAAGCTGACTGGTCGCCGGTATACTAGCAATGTGATCGACAATGTCTACGGACCATTGCTGGGCTGCTTTCTATGCGGGTTCTCAGTCCTGATCGAGAAGCCTCACCGCCGAGCAGAGATGGCGCTTTATGTGCTTCCAAGAGCCATGTACAGTATGTGGAGCCGTGTGATGTCAGGACGATTGAGCCGCCGGGTCGAGGCTACAGGCGAGGCCCTGATGTTCGCAGTATCGATGTCGGTGCTGTTGACAGGAATGAAGTGGAAGCGGGAGATGGTGCGTCCATCGATGCAAGGGCTGCTTGGGTGGATGTTGGAGATGAAAGGGGCCAGACGGCACCAGCGCCAGATCCAGCACGAGCTCAAGGGCGAAGGAAAAGAAACACATGAGCAATCGGCTGGTGCTTTGAGTGAGCCACGAAAGGACGCGTAGTCCTATTTTTCCCTGATGCTGGCATCGTCTAAATTGGCAAATAAAAATGCAGGCGCCAAAAAGTTTTTCCCCGATCGAAAGTATATTTTTGGTGGCGATTTGTCCTTTTTGGGAATGACGTCGCTGATCAAATTGAGCGAGAAGAAAAAAAGGTTTCATCCTGCACACGCGTACATTCGTCGATTGGGACCGAAAGGGTTGCAAAGAAGGAAAAGGACGACAGAGAGGTGAAAACAAATGAAGAAAACGGAGCAGTGACGGACGGAAAGAAAATGTTTAAAAGAGAAGGCCTTTCCTCCCGTTTCAAAGATCAGCACATTCAATTTCAGACCGATTTAGCCTTTTCATATTATTTTCTTTCCGTTCCACACAAACCTACTCTCTCTCCCGGCTTCACTCATTCCATCAAAAAACAGTCATCGACAATGAGTTTCCCAAGTTTCCTCAAAAAGTCATCCTTCTGGAAGACCTATCTCAAGGGCGCCCACTACTCACACGATAAGATCCCGGATCTCAGTGGTAAGGTGGCGATAGTTACTGGCGCCAACACCGGACTGGGATATGCCACCATGGTTGCTCTCGGAGCTCATGGCGCCCACGTCATTGCCGCCTGTCGCAGCGAACAACGCGCCACCGAGGCTATCGAGAAGGCCAAGCAAGAGATCAAGACCAACTATCCTAATGCGCCTGAACCCAATCTCGAGTTCTTGCAGCTGGATCTCAACGACATCAACAACTGTGCCCAGGCAGCCAAAAACTTCCTGAAAAAGGGCTTACCTCTGCACATCCTGATCAACAACAGTGGTATCATGACCACGCCGTTCGCCCTCAGTGCTGATGGTATCGAGCAGCAGCTTGCTGTCAACCACGTCGGGTAGGTTTATTATTTGACGAGGATGGTGGTCGAAAATGAGTAGTACATCCGCAAACAAGGAAATACTCAACTAATGCTTTTCTTGTGCTTGTTTTCCCTAGACACTTTGTGTTCACTATGGGATTATTGCAGAAGATCAAGGAGTCACAGCCATCCAGGATCGTTGTCCTGAGGTAAATATGACCGTTCTACCTTCCTTTCTCATCTTTTCACGACTTCCCATCGAACCTTGCGCTTTTTGTACTCACAGAACTGATCTCTGGTACATCAAAAACAGCTCTTTGGGACACGAAGGTCATCCGAAGGGTGGCATCGATTTCGAGTCCATCAACGACGAGAAAGCCTCAGATCCTGTGTCACGGTACGGACGCTCGAAACTGGCTAATATTCTTTTCGGTAAAGCACTCGCCCGGCGCCTGAAGGACGAGCGTGTCTATGTCAATATCGTGCACCCAGGCTACGTTGCCACCGAGCTGACTCGCCACGGCGAAGACACATTCGGTAAAGCTACGGCCGTGTTCTTTGAGTACTTGACCATGGTGATGGCAATGAAGCCCGAGGTTGGAGCCTTGACGCAACTGTACTGTGCGACGAGTCCCGAGATTGAGAACAAGGACATTCGTGGAAAGTACTTTATCCCTATTGCCAACGAGTTGGACCCCAGTAAGTTGCTCTCACTTGAGCTATTGAGAGATTTGGACGATACTGTAGACTTGTTAGAAAGACAGCTAACCGACTGTTCACTTCCTAACAATTTTAGACCCGATCGCGTTCGATGAGGACCTTCAGGAGCGTCTGTGGAGTTGGACAGAGAACATTGTTCGAGAAAAGCTGAAGGCGTAATATAGCGAGGAATATGAGTAGTTATAATACCAGATTAATTGTACAGTTATTAAATCATGTTCTCACAGAGGCATAATGATATCACAAATATCGACATCCTACTTGAACTCTCTCCTTTTGATATGTGTATCGTTGGTAGTACCACATGTTGATGCGCTATTGCGCGTGTTGTTCTGTTCTTCGATCTGATTTGAAGCCGCTTTGTAACTGAGAAGCAGAAACTAAGCCATGGCGCACAACATGAGCTGAGAGGGATTCATACACCATGGATAATGAGGCCCTCCCCACTGCTGAATTCTTCAGAATCTGATCAATTCTGACAGGCCATGCTCTGCTGCAAAGCCCAACGGCTTCATTTTTCGATCTCTTCGCCTCTGCTATATTTCCGGATTGCATTCGAGACCACCATGATTGGTGGAAATCGAAAGCTAACAAACAAAGCGCACACGCGTCCTTTCGTCAGTTGAGGAGAGCACGTGGAATTAAGATGTAGCAATTGGGATCCTGATCGAAAAGAGAACAATTTTTTTGATCACAAACAGCAGACGTCCTTCGTGAAGAAAAACAACTAGAAGGACCATCAGGAATGGGTGACAAATTCTCTCCATGTCCCAGAGAGGAGTGTTAAAGGGGGAGAAGGTTTTAAAAGGGGTACGCCAAAGGACCAACATCTCACATCTTCAAAGGAAACTGTCCAAGTTTCCACTCAGCCGCAACACAACCGTTCCTACATCTCCGCAAGAACCCGTTTCTCTTTTCACCACCTATCCCCACAGCCTAACCTTAATCCATGAGCTTCTTTAAAAAGGCCGCATTCTGGAAGGCCGTATTCAAAGGCCCCCACTACTCCAACGACAAGATCCCTGACCTCACTTCAAAGGTCGCCCTGATCACTGGCGCGAACACCGGGCTCGGCTATGCTACTATGGTCGCCCTCGCTGGCCACGGTGCCCATGTTATCGCCGCCTGTCGCAGTGAGCAGCGCGCGACAGAAGCCATCGAGAAGGCCAAGCAAGAGATCAAGAACAAGTATCCCAACGCTAGTGAGCCACAGATCGATTTCTTACAGCTGGATCTAAACGACATCAACAACAGTGCCCAGGCGGCCAAGAACTTTCTGAGCATGGGCATACCGTTGCATATCTTGGTAAACAACGGTGGTATTGCGACCACACCTTTTGCTCTCAGCGCCGATGGTATCGAACAACAGCTTGCTATCAACCATGTCGGGTAACGTATTACTTCTTCCCTTGAAGATGACGAAGAAACAAATTGGTTCGTTTGTCGGTTACCCATAAACACTAACCACAGCCTGCCTTGCATCTTGTTTTGACAGACACTTTGTGTTCACCATGGGTCTGTTGCAGCGGATCAAGGAGTCGCAGCCATCGAGAATTGTTGTTGTGAGGTAGATAGTGTCACTTTCCAACCTTCATGGAATGACACACATGTGTCTGTCTTTATTCCCTTCATTTATTGACATTTATTGATTTTTCTTATATTCGAAAAAAAAATACAGCTCAATGCTACACGAAGTCCATCCCAAAGGCGGTATCGACTTCAAGACCCTCAACGACGGAACCTTACTGTCCCCCGGTGTGCGCTATGGTCGCTCCAAACTGGCGAACCTTCTCTTTGCCAAAGATCTCGCCAGGCGCCTGAAGGACGAGCGCGTGTATGTCAACGTGGCCCACCCAGGCTTGGTGGCCACAGAGCTGAACCGCAGCAACGAGGCGACTTTTGGCAAGTTTGGTTCAAGATTCCTGGAAGCCCTGAGCAGGATCTTTGCGGTCAAACCCGAGGTGGGCGCGCTGACACAGCTGTATTGTGCAACGAGCCCCGAGATTGAGGAAAGAAACTGTCGTGGAAAGTACTTTATCCCGATCGCCCATGAGTTGGATCCCAGTAAGTTTTTTTTTTTTTTTTTCCTTGTCATGAAATGTGCAATGGATGGATGGATGGATGGCGGGACTTTGTAACAAACTAGCTGATCTCACTGCTTCCAACAAAAATATACATAAAAAAAAAATAGCCCCGATCGCCTTTGACGAAGAGCTTCAGGAGCGCCTATGGAGCTGGACAGAGAGCGCTGTTCATGAGAGACTCAAGGCCTAAGAGGGGAAAAGGAGATAGCTTTTTTAGTATAGCTAATGTATTTCATCTGTGTTGACTTTTCGCAGGAGTTCGTGTTGTCGTATGCGAGTATGTATGCGGCAATTTAATTGATCAGAGGCCTTTATGAATCCGAACAAGGTCAAAGCGATCGAGTGATGAGGAGACGATTTGGCCAACGAGAAAAAAAATGTGCCCTTTTTTAAGGTCGAGTCGTTTGATTGGCTCGTGAAAGATGGCAATACGATTAAGCCGTCTTTGGTTCTTAAAAGGGCCAATTTAGAGTCAGTCAAGGTTTGTTTCCCTTTGTTCAGAAAAAAAAGGATCAAAAGCACACGCGTCCTTTCGTAATGAGATAAAGCATATAGGATCACGAGCCATACCGACTGACGAAGCAAAGGGCAAAAAGCATGAAGTGATGGAATGGGTGCCGATATCGGGTGGTAGTCAGAAATAACAAACGAAAAATGTGTTTAAAAGCGACACCAGCTCCTCGGATCAACACCAAACAAATCGTATCCATCGACTATCTCATCCTTACCCTGCCTTCCCACACCACAACTTTCCACACTCCCTAATATCCACAAACTTCCAAAAAATATTCGCCATGAGTTTCGTAAAAAAATCTGCGTTCTGGAAGACCGTCTGCAAAGGTCCCCAGTATTCCCACGACAAGGTCCCAAGTCTCAAAGGCAAGGTGGCCCTGGTCACCGGCGCAAACACTGGCCTAGGCTACGCCACCATGGTCTCACTTGCAGGCCACGGCGCCCATGTTATCGCCGCCTGTCGCAGTGAGCAGCGCGCGACAGAAGCCATCGAGAAGGCCAAGCAAGAGATCAAGAACAAGTACCCCAATGCTGGTGAGCCACAGATCGAGTTCTTACAGCTGGATCTAAACGACATCAACAATAGTGCCCAGGCAGCAAGGAACTTTTTGAACAAGGGCTTGCCACTGCATATCTTGGTCAACAACAGTGGCATCGCGAACACACCTTTTTCCCTCAGTGTGGACGGTATCGAACAACAGTTTGCTGTCAACCATATAGGGTAGCGTATATGTTTCTTTTTGCCTTGAAGATGACGAAAAAACAAATTGATTCGAGTGTCGGTTAGCCATAAATTCTTACAAAGACTTTTCTTTACGTCTTCTTTTTCATAGACACTTTGTGTTCACCATGGGCTTATTGCCAAGGATCAAAGAGTCCCAGCCCTCGAGAATTGTTGTCTTGAGGTAAGGTTCCCACACACCTCATATGGAACATTTTCTACAGATTATTACTAGTACTCATATATTACACTGTTCGCAAAACCATCTCATGAATAGCTCATTGGCGCACGAATTCCATCCCAAAGGTGGAATTGACTTTGAGACCATCAATGACGAGAACGTCACATCAAACTTTCAGAGGTACGGTCGCTCCAAGCTGGCTAACCTCCTTTTCGCCAAAGCGCTTGCTCGCCGCCTGAAGGACGAGCGTGTATATGTCAACATTGCTCATCCAGGCTACGTCGCCACAGAGCTGAACCGTCAAGGCGAGGCAACATTCGGCAAGATCGGTACAAAGATCGTTGATGGTATGACCAAGGTGGTTGCTATGAAGCCCAATGTTGGAGCCTTGACCCAACTGTACTGTGCCACCAGTCCCGAAATTGAGAGCAAGGATATCCGTGGAAAGTACTTTATTCCTATTGCCAACCAGTTGGATCCCAGTAAGTTGCTACTATTGCATACCTCATTTTTCCCGCCATGTGCGATTTTGATGCTCGAAATACAAATACTAACAATATGATTCCGAACATAGACCCCATTGCTTTTGATGAGGATCTCCAAGAGCGATTGTGGAGCTGGACGGAGAACATTGTCCTTGAAAAACTCAAGGCCTGAGACCTAATAACACAACAGAAACGAATAAACTTACATTAATACTGAGTAGCACCACTGAAATGCTGAAGTTGCGCAACTTTCATGTATGCAATCGATGCATGGTGGGCCAGTCGAACATTATCAAGAGTGCGCTTGATCAGATTACACAGTCTTCCGGTGGACCTGTGATGATGGAGAATACTTGCTCGCGGTGCGTTCTTTGAGAGAGTAATGTGGCGGATGGGCATGTTTGTGCCCTCTGAGCAACAGTGTTGTTCTGTGGTCGATCGTGGATGCAACCAGTAAAAGAGGCGTCGTTTTTGTAGAGCAAAAATAGAGTAATGGCAGCAACACGGCGATGGATTGCATTTGAAGAGGAACTTCAGGGACATGGACTGAGAACACTTTCTGAGAAAAACTCGAGGCACAGAGACAGGCCAGCACCATGGTCTTTCATTGTTGCTAATGTCCGTAAATTATACGAAGTTTTGTTCTTTTACTTCTTTTGTTCACTCTTCATGGTGTTGGGGACTGTTGTTTGCATGCGACATGACCCATGCGAGCATGCGGCAAACTATCCTTTTCTTAGGTGGATTTAAATTATAGTATTGAAAATGGAAGAGAAAAATTAGCCCTCCTTAGTCGTGAAAAATTATTTCGCGAAATTATTTAGGTTATGTAGGCCATATTTAACTCGCCCTGTTTTATTTTCCTATCTCTCTTGTTCAATTTTCGAAGAAAGGACATAGTTTGGTTTTTTCCTGGGCACGACCATGACCACTCATTTTCCAACACCACTTAAGAGTTGCTATGCAGAACACCATTGCTATCTAGCCACATCTTGCTTAATTCGTTCTGAGCAATGGCATGTCCTTGTTTGGCGGCCTTCAAATACCACTTCACAGCTTTGGAATAGTCCTGTGGAACACCCTTGCCTTTCTGGTACATGAAACCTAAGTTGGATTGGGCACCAGCATGTCCTTGGGTGGCAGCCTTCAAATACCACTCCACAGCTTTGGAATCGTCCTGTGGAACACCCTTGCCATTCTGGTACATGAAACCTAAGCTGGACTGGGCAGCAGCATGTCCTTGGATGGCAGCCTTCAAATACCACTCCACAGCTTTGAAATAGTCCTGTGGAACACCATTGCCATTCTCGTACATGAAACCTAGGCTGGACTGAGCACCGGCATCTCCTTGGTGAGCGGCCTTCGAATACCAATCCACAGCTTTAGAATAGTCCTGTGGGACACCATTGCCATTATTATACATGAAACCTAGGATGGACTGGACACGAGCATGTCCTTGGTTGGCAGCCTTCAAAAACCACTCCACAGCTTTGGCATCATCATGTGGGACACCCTTGCCTTTCTGGTATATCAAAACTAGGCTGGACCGGGCACTGGCATGTCCTTGGTCAGCAGCCTTCAAATACCAATTCACGGCTTTGGAATAGTCCTGTGGAACACCCCTACCATTACAGTACATGAAACCTAGGCTGGACTGGGCGCTGGCATGTCCTTGGTTGGCAGCCTTCAAATACCACTCCACAGCTTTGGAATCATCCTGTGGAACACCCTTGCCTTTCTGGTGCATGAATCCTAGGTAGGACTGGGCACTGGGATCTCCTTGGTTGGCAGCTTTCAAATACCACTCCACAGCTTTGGAATAGTCCTTTGGAATACCCTTGCCATTCTCATATATGAAGCCTAGTCTGAACTGGGCTCTGGTATGTCCTTGGATGGCGGCCTTCGAATACCACTCCACAACTTTGGAATAGTCTTGTGGAACACCATTGCCATTGGTATACATGAAACCTAGGCTGGACTGGGCATTGGCATGTCCTTGGTTGGCAGCCTTCAAATACCACTCCACAGCTTTGGAATAGTCCTGTGGGACACTATTGCCCTTCTGAAACATGAAACCTAGACCAGACTGGCCATCAGCATTTCCTTGGTCAGCGGCTTTCAAATACCACTCCATGGCTTGGGAATAGTCCTGTGGAACACCTTTGCCTTTCTGGTACATGAAACCTAGCCTGGACTGAGCATCAGCATTTCCTTGGTTGGCAGCCTTTAAATACCACTCTACAGCTTTGGAATAGTCCTGTGGGACACCCCTGCCATCATCATACATCGTGCCCAGGTTCAACTGGGTAGTGGCATATCCCTGATTGGCTGCCTTCAAATACCATTCCAAAGCTTTGGCGTCGTCCTGCTGAACATTGTTGCCGTTCTGGTACATGTAGTCTACATCATTCTGAGCGATGGAGTCTCTGTTTGCTAGACCGCATAGGCTGTAAAAGCAAGCCAAAGTAAGACATATCGTAAATTTGTAAGCATAATGGAGAATTATATGGTGAGATATCATAGCTTTCTATGAGAAAATGAAGGTGGAAGAGGAATACTCTATTGCAACTACAGGATAGTTGACTTGTCACCAGTTTGAACCAGTTCTATTTTATTTGTTACCTGATTCCGTCCGATTCTTTTATCAACCTGATGGGATCCTTGCCATTCTTGACCCCTGGGAAGACTTGCTCAGTATCCTCCCAGTAGATGACATTCTGCCCACCGACATCATCAGTGTTGATGTTTTCGATATCAGCTGATGTGCTAACAACGCGAAATGCTGGAGTCTTATCCATTGCTAGATTTATATGAGTGTTTTGTTGATAGAGATGGGAGAGAGGGAAACTAGTGACTTTGCATGAAAAGCGAAAGCTAAGGGAGTGCGTGTAATGGAAGAAGGGATTGAGAGAAAGAGACAAAATTTAAGTGCAAGCCTTTTTGACATGAACATTGGGCTGTCCTCCCGCTTCGCCATTTCTTTGTGCTGTATTTAATTCTGCTTCGCCATTTCCTGCGTTGTTAACACCAGCTATGATACCAAATACATGCTTTGCCAAACTGGGTCAGTCAATATCGGTCATGGCAGCTGAAATTTTACATCTCTTTTCAGATATAGGACGGGGGGGGGGGGGTACAAAATTGTCGTTCCACTCCCTCTGTTTTCGGACATAAGGCGGGACACTAATATGAGAGGGTGCAGGTATTTATGAGAACAATTGATTGTGGCTGATTTGTGGCTGAAAGAAAGTACGAGCTAAGTCGACGTTGCTTTTTGTTCCTTCGATATCGGCTCTTCCTGTCATACTGAAGCAGAATTCAGTAAGTGTTGGATTGTTCACCCACTTATAGGGAACGTGAACTGGGTTTAGACCGTCGTGAGACAGGTTAGTTTTATCTTACTGATGAAATGTTGTTGCAATAGGGGGCTTCAAACCTAGCCTTTTTTGACCGCATTCTTTTGGGGAAGAGAAAAAAATGCGTCCGCATTTGAAAATTTAGGCCGCATTTTCAGATGCGTCTGGTCCAACCCTGACGCATTCTCCACCACGCATTCATTTTTGTGCAACATCAAAAATGCGACGCATGTTTTTTGATCAGAGTCCAGGTTTGAAACGCCCTAATAGTAATTGAACTTAGTATGAAAGGAACCGTTCATTCGGATAATTGGTATTTGGGCCTGCCTGAGCAGGCAATGGTCCGAAGCTATCATCCGTTGGGTTATGGCTGAACGCCTCTAAGTCAGAATCCGTGCTAGAATGTGACGATTACCACCTTTTCCGATTTTTAGTTGAATACGAATAGACCTATGGTCCAGAATCATATGAACGTGGGGTTATGTTGGAGAGCGGAAAGGCTTTGTGACATTCCCACTAATGTTAATTTCAAATATTGTCAAAGATAAATCCATGGCAGACGACTTTAATTGAACGGGGTATTGTAAGCAGTAGAGTAGCCTTGTTGCTACGATCTGCTGAGATTAAGCCCATTGTTCTATAGATTTGTTCGAAAGAACATCTCTTTTTTTTCTTTTTCCTTCTTCCAAGCGTAACTTAAGGTGGTATATCAAATATGACTATGAGAAGTGCAAAAAATGCACCCCTTATCTCGTATCGTATACTACGGTTTGTGTAACACTCATGATGGAAAGAAGAAAAATCGTCTTTCTTGTCCTGTGGTCTATGCACATGCGGTCAAATATGGAAGTCTTCTGTTGAATGCGTTGTTATTTAAAGGGCTCCATGCATGTCTACGACGTCACGAATGCTTGAGAATCATCCTGAACAATTTTTCCCACACAATTACTCTCCTTCTTTCCCCAATTTCTCTGTCTTCTCTACCACCGCACTACTTTTCACCTCCATTCCTTGACTACGTCTATTACACTTTCATTGCACCAAAATGTATACCTGGTCCATCGCCTGCACAGAAAGGGTCCTTCTATTTCGTGTGCTACGTGAACAAGACAACGCTTCACAAGGCATCTATCCAAGGAACCCTTATGCCTCACTCTCCGTCGATGAACATATCGCCAAAGGACCTAATAGCCACATCGGGTCACAGCTCATCTCCACAACGCTTAATCTCGAGTTTGCCTTGAAAAGGACCTTCAAAATGCGCTCAAGACTTGTCGCTATTTTGGGCGCCCATTTGGATGAGGATATCGTGCTCCTTGACTTGTCTTCCGGTCATCCCGATCTAGCCCCAGCCAACAGTGCCAAGGCAGAAGAGCTTGATGAAGTTCTTTTGCAGCCGCGTATCAACTCCAATGCCATGCTCTATTATACGTACGAGGATTTGCATGACTATTGCAAGGCCACTTGCGGATGCAGCAATCTGCTAGCCTGCTCCTCATTTCGGATCATGCATGACGTACTAGAGCGCTTTCAGTCTCTCATATGCGTATCTTGTGGAAAGGAAGGGCATGACCTTGCTGAAGATCACTTCTGCTCTGAAGCGCGAGCATTCCAAATATATGAATCACTGCACTGCAATCACTGTGGAGCAGATGGTCACCCTATAGAACACTGTTCAGATCTAGAAGAAGAGCTTTATGATCATCACTGCAGTCCATCACCATAAATATTCATACATCTTTTCCTTCGTTCGCACACTTGCCATTGATGAAGCCTTCATAGCAATGGGTTGATCCTCCGAAGTCAGTTCTCTCACTCTTTACTTCGTTAGAATTCGAGGTCACGTTATTGATACTTTGTTCCCTACCACTACCGTGGTGTAATTGTTTTTGTTTTTGAAGGGTATTAGAGTTTTGATCTTAGTCCGACACGTATCTGACTGTGGTCTGTGTCTACGTGCAATCATATGCGTGATAAATCAAATTTAAGATGAACATAAGGGGTTGGTTGACACAGTTACAAAAGATGTGGCTAGGCGAGGCAGTGCCGGGGATGCTTTAAGTTAGCAGTCATATTCTTTAGTAGACATAGTATTGTAGTGCGCCGAGCCCTCTTGTCTGCTCTTTGTCCTTTTACACATCTCTTCTTGGACGAGAGCAGTATTGACAGGAGTTTCGCTGGCGCGCTGCAGTGTATCGTTTCATATGATTCCTTAGGACACTACTATCACTACCCCCGACTTTCAACCTCCCCCTTTCAACCTACAACCCCTTCCCCCGCACCAATTGAGGACTTTACAGCGGTCCTACAACTCTGGCCTTCGACCCTCTCCCCTGAGTAACAATACTTTGTATTTTGCCGCAATGGTTTCTAACATGTATGTTGCTACATAAGTTCTTATGAGGCTGAGATTTTGCTAGATTTTTTCGTTTCATTCTTTTTATTGATAATGGCTTTTACCTTAATGGTCACAACCAATTTGGGGTTGTCGCATATGTCAAACAGTGCCTCGGCTCCTTCGTCTCCAATCGAGATGTACTCCAAGTCCAAAGTGGTCAGAGTCGAGTTGGCCTTGAGTGCTTCAAATAGCGCCCGGGTTCCGTTCTCTCCTATCGAGTTGTACTGCAAGTACAAAGTGGTCAAAGTCGAGTTGGTCTTGATTGCCTCCGACAGCACAACAGCTCCATTGTCTCCGATCGAGTTTTCCCTCAAGCCCAAAGTGGTCAGAGTCGAGTTGGCCTTGAGTGCCTCAGACAGCGCCGCAGCTCCGTTCTCTCCGATCGAGTTACCCCTCAAGCCCAAAGTGGTCAGAGTCGAGTTGGCCTTGAGAGCCTCCGAGAGCGCCACAGCTCCGTTCTCTCCTATCGAGTTGTGCTGCAAGTACAAATTGGTCAGAGTCGAGTTGATCTTGATTGCCTCAGACAGCGCAACAGCTCCCTTGTCTCCGATCGAGTTGCTGCACAAGTGCAAAGTGGCCAGAGTTGAGTTGGTCTTGAGTGCCTCTCCCAGTGCCTGAGCTCCGTTGTCTCCGATCGAGTTACCCCTCAAGTCCAAAGTGGTTAGAGTCGAGTTGGTCTTGAGTGCCTCAGACAGCGCCGCAGCTCCGTTGTCTCCGATCGAGTTACTGTGCAAGTCCAAACTGGTCAGAGTCGAATTGGTCTTGAGTGTCTCTGACAGTAGTCCAACGTCCTTTGCTCCAATCATTCTAGGCATCATCTCGAAGGATAACTTGCGAAGATGGGATGGTGGTGTTGGTGGGAAAATGGAAAGGTTGATGAAATCGCTCGGGAGGACAATATGAATCACTCTCATATCGGGATGTTCCATGATGCGACAAAGAACATCGTATCGTGCGGATGTCGATCGTAGTTTGCTGCTGAAGCTTGGTCGAAATCGTTGGAGATCAAGATGAAGAATCGAGACGTTTGATGCCTTGAGTGCATCTGCAAGTGCTTCAAGATCGTTCCTGGTGCCCTCCAAATCCAGGTTGATATCGAGTTCATAGACAGATCTGGCCTTTCCCAAGCCGGAATAGAACTGCGCTGACAATACTTTTGACTGAAGTTTAAATTTCACTAGGCCATTGTTCTCGTCAAATGACCCTCCTACTGCATCAACTGTACGTAGGAATGCTTCGACTGCCGTCTTGCTGTAGTTCTCGCGGTAATGATCCATACATACCCATTTGACGTACCCTTGGTCGTTACAGTCCTGTACAGATTTCCCAGCACCTTGTTTCCATCCTTGTCCTTCAGGAACGTCTCCAGCTTGCGCAGATCTGCACCCTCCCAAGCCTTCTTGTTATCCACCTGCCCGGTAACCCCCTCGATACCTCTGGCATCTATTCGAATCGAAAAATAATCTGATTAGACTCGTATAAAATGTAAATAAATATAAATTGTAAATAAAGGGGTTTTAAGGGGCATTCGTTTCATTTGAATAGATTCCCTAACGCTACCTTCGCTGTCCATTGAGTTTATGACTTGATCCACCCCAGGTACGATGGTATCTTGCAGCAACTTTAAACCAACGATAGACTGACCGAGGACGTCCGGGCTGATCAACTGAGAAAATGCAGGCATAGCAATGCCTGCAACCGTAACTCCATACTTGAGCATCTTGAGGATCGTGAGGACATAGGAGCCGTACTGCTGAAAGAACTCTGAAGGTCGAGCGATCTCCTAACCCTCGTGCTTGGCAAAATGGATGTGATGAGGAATCTTGGTCTTGCTGTTGATCGACTTTGTGTGTTCTCCGCACTCGCACAAAAAGTAGAGCCGGAACTTGTTTGAGAAGGGGTTCACGGTATCCCATCCTGAGGGATCCTGTGGAAGGACAACAAAGAGACGAGGGATCGGGTACTCGTGCAATTCGTAGGTCTGAGTCAGAACAGCTTGCACACGAGACTGGAGCACGGCTAACTGATCAAGAGCTCGCTGCTGCAGCTGCTTCATCTCTATTTGGTTGCTAAGGACTTGCTCCTGCAGCTGCTTCACTTCTTCCTGTTGGCATACATTGCTTCCTGCAGCTCTGAGTTCTTGGACAACATAACCTTCAGCTCCTGAAAGTGCCCACTCAGTTCTTGCCTAAGCTCAGCTCGACTAAGCTCCCCGTGACCGTCCTTGATAACCTTGGCAAACGTCTGGTAGATGTCCGACGAGGCTCGGACTGTTTCTTGGACTTCAGGGGCCAAAAGGGAGATAAATTGCTGCTCGATCTCAGATTCACGTGCCATCCTCGATGCATGTGTCACAATCTGCTGAAACAATGTAGTCTTGGAAGTAGCACTGGTGGTAGAGGATGGACTTGATGATGTGTCGATAAGGCCAATGTCGCTGATGGGCGTCTCTGGTATAGGTGGGGTAGCCCCGAAGCAACAGTGACTTTGTCATCAACTGGAGCACCGGCTAAAACATTAGTTTGACCACCGACTGGGTCAAACTTCGCAGGGTTAGCAAGGACAGGCTGGAGAGAGGTAGACAAGACAGAGTCTAGGACCAGTTGAGAGCAAGGGTTGATGCTATAAGGCAAGATTGAGAACGGAAGAGAGCATAATGATGAGATGTTTGCTTGTCAAGACCATTTGTCTCAATTCATTTTTACGTTCCTTATTACCATTGTTGATCGGAAGCCCGAATAAACTTGATCACCGAAGTGCCATTGCGAACGCGCTTAACTCCAGGAAAGACTGCTCGACGTCCTCCCAATAAACGATGTTCTGTCCGTCAACATGGTTGAGAGTGATTTCCACGGTATCCATGGTTTCCATCAAGCGAAACGATTGAGTATCCTCCATTGCTCTCGTTACAAGTATAGCGGGTAGGGGATGAGGGGATGAAGAAAAATAGAGAATGTGTGTGAAAAAAGGAAAACGAGGAAGAATGAGTGTATAGGAAAAGGAGAGTTTGGGTGAAGGAGACAAAATTTCAACGTGGATCCTTTTGACTCGAAAAGTATGCTGTCCTCCTGCTTCGCCATTTCTTTGTATCCACTCCAGAGCGGAAGCATCTTGTCAGACAATTTCGATCATGGTTGTACAAAGAGAATTTCAAGGGAATTGAGGAAAAATTCGTAGGTGTCTGTCGACTGATCTCTTACAAAGTGTTTTGTTGGTTTTACCATCTCTTACTTACTGTCTGTTGCTTTACCGTCACCTAATTGTTTTTCTGCTTAGTACGAGAGGAACCGTTCATTCGGATAATTGGTATTTGGGCCTGCCTGAGCAGGCAATGGCCCGAAGCTATGATCCATTGGATTATGGCTGAAAACGCCTCTAAGTCAGAATCCATGCTAGAACGCGACGATTACCACCTTTTCCGATGCCAAGTTGAATACGAATAGACCCTCAAGCCCTGAATCATACTACGTGGGGTCGTCAGGCAAGACGGAAAGGTTTTGTTTGGTGCTTGCTAATGTTAATTTAAATATTAGAAGAGATAAATCCATTGCAGACGACTTTTAAGCAACGGGGTATTGTAAGCGGTCGAGTAGCCTTGTTGCTACGAGTCGCTGAGATTAAGCCCATTTATTGCACAAATTTGTTCGTAGGAACAACATCTCTCATTATTTTTTCATGTTGCCCATATACATAAGGGGTGGCATATCCTGAGGACGCTCGAGAGCTCGTTTGTGCCCAGGGAGCAAGGAACCTTTTGAACAAGGGCTTGTCACTGCACATCTTGGTCAACAACAGTGGCATCGCGAACACACCTTTTTCCCTCAGTGTGGACGGTATCGAACAACAGTTTGCTGTCAACCATATAGGGTAGCGTATATGTTTCTTTTTGCCTTGAAGATGACGAAAAAACAAATTGATTCGAGTGTCGGTTAGCCATAAATTCTTACAAAGACTTTTCTTTACGTCTTCTTTTTCATAGACACTTTGTGTTCACCATGGGCTTATTGCCAAGGATCAAAGAGTCCCAGCCCTCGAGAATTGTTGTCTTGAGGTAAGGTTCCCACACACCTCATATGGAACATTTTCTACAGATTATTACTAGTACTCATATATAACACTGTTCGCAAAACCATCTCATGAATAGCTCATTGGCGCACGAATTCCATCCCAAAGGTGGAATTGACTTTGAGACCATCAATGACGAGAACGTCACATCAACCTTTCAGAGGTACGGTCGCTCCAAGCTGGCTAACCTCCTTTTCGCCAAAGCGCTTGCTCGCCGCTTGAAGGACGAGCGTGTATATGTCAACATTGCCCATCCAGGCTACGTCGCCACAGAACTGAACCGTCAAGGCGAGGCGACATTTGGCAAGCTCGCTATCAGGATGCTGGACACCTTGACCTCGATCGTGGCCTCAACTCCCGAGGTTGGAGCCCTGACGCAGCTGTATTGTGCGACAAGCCTTGAGATCGAGAACAGGGATATTCGCGGAAGAGGCTTCATTCTTGTCGCCAATGAGTTGGATCCCAGTAAGTGATTGTCTTCATATTCTTTATTTCTTCCTGTCATTTGAGATATATGACCTGAACCAACAAAAAGAAAAGAGCTAACCGAGATCTTGAATTTTCCGATAATAGACCCCATTGCTTTTGATGAGGATCTCCAAGAGCGTTTGTGGAGCTGGACGGAGAACATTGTCCGCGAGAAACTCAAGGCTTAAAAGAGACCAGCCACCAAATATATATTTGTACAGCCTCACTTGTTGCGGCCAACTGGGACTTTACGTATGTGATCGTGGGTGGATATTGTCAGTAGTGGGACTTGATCAGCTCGCGCAAGCGGTAAAACCCGGTTCTTTTGGAATATGGAAAAGGTGCCACTGGCAATATGATAATAGAACAAAAAGAAATGTCAATCGAGTGACCTTTGGGCGTACAAACACTGTGGGCTGTTGTGTCATCTGTGCGCCCTGAACAACGACAATGCTCATGCAGACAACAAAAAAGGGTCTGGACTGTCTCTGTGAGCACACAAAAAATAACCGGATTGGGCCAAAAAGCAAAATTTTGCCCGTCACGCCATGTATCATGCAAAAAAGTGAACGCGTCATTTCGAATGACTATTGAAGCAACACGGAGGGGACATTCAATCGGTGCGTCCATTATTGTGAGCAAAGCAGTAGCAGGACCATGGACAAAGATTGCTTTAAAAAGGAGCCTTTCCTCACTTTTTTTGTGTCCCTCATCAAAGGCTTCCCACGGACACTATCACATACATACACACGCACACAAAGCACTTCACTCTAACTCGACACTATCGCCCAAGCATCAAACAACACATCAGCAATGGTGCTCCCAAGTTTCCTCAAAAAGTCATCCTTCTGGAAGACCTATCTCAAGGGCGCCCACTACTCACACGATAAGATCCCGGATCTCAGTGGTAAGGTGGCGATAGTCACTGGCGCCAACACCGGACTGGGATATGCCACCATGGTTGCTCTCGGAGCTCATGGCGCCCACGTCATTGCCGCCTGTCGCAGCGAACAACGCGCCACCGAGGCTATCGAGAAGGCCAAGCAAGAGATCAAGACCAACTATCCTAATGCGCCTGAACCCAATCTCGAGTTCCTGCAGCTGGATCTCAACGACATCAACAACTGTGCCCAGGCAGCCAAAAACTTCCTGAAAAAGGGCTTACCTCTGCACATCCTGATCAACAACAGTGGTATCATGAACACGCCGTTCGCCCTCAGCGCCGACGGCATCGAGCAACAACTGGCTGTCAATCATGTTGGGTAATGATCGACGTTTTCTCAAGATAAGAAAACAGTCCATCTGAATGAACCAACAGCCCCTAACTCTTGACAATTTTATTTTTTCTCACGCAGGCATTTTGTCTTCACCATGGGCTTATTGCAGAAGATCAAAGAGTCGCAACCATCGAGAATCGTGGTCTTGAGGTACACTCTCTCTTTTTTTTCACACCTACCTTATTTGTTGTGGGGTGTCATACTCATCATGTCTTTCTCTGTGCCTCCTCTTTCAATGATACTTCCCGGTAACCAACCAGTTCATTGGGCCATGAGCAGCACCCCAAGGGCGGCATCGACTTTGAGAGTGTCAACGACGAAACACTCTTAGACCCCGCCACTCGCTATGGCCGCTCCAAGCTGGCAAACATTCTGTTCGGCAAGGCCCTGGCTCGGCGTCTGAAAGACGAGCGCGTCTACGTCAACATTGCGCATCCCGGCTTTGTGGCCACAGAACTGGCGGGCTTACCTCTGCACATCCTGATCAACAACAGTGGTATCATGAACACGCCGTTCGCCCTCAGCGCCGACGGCATCGAGCAACAACTGGCTGTCAATCATGTTGGGTAATGATCGACGTTTTCTCAAGATAAGAAAACAGTCCATCTGAATGAACCAACAGCCCCTAACTCTTGACAATTTTATTTTTTCTCACGCAGGCATTTTGTCTTCACCATGGGCTTATTGCAGAAGATCAAAGAGTCGCAACCATCGAGAATCGTGGTCTTGAGGTACACTCTCTCTTTTTTTTCACACCTACCTTATTTGTTGTGGGGTGTCATACTCATCATGTCTTTCTCTGTGCCTCCTCTTTCAATGATACTTCCCGGTAACCAACCAGTTCATTGGGCCATGAGCAGCACCCCAAGGGCGGCATCGACTTTGAGAGTGTCAACGACGAAACACTCTTAGACCCCGCCACTCGCTATGGCCGCTCCAAGCTGGCAAACATTCTGTTCGGCAAGGCCCTGGCTCGGCGTCTGAAAGACGAGCGCGTCTACGTCAACATTGCGCATCCCGGCTTTGTGGCCACAGAACTGGCTCGATCCACCGAAGAGGTGTATGGAAAGTTCCTGACGGTCGTGTTGGACTACTTGACGATGGCCGCGGCCATGAAGCCTGAGGTCGGGGCATTGACACAGCTGTACTGTGCGACAAGTCCCGAGATTGAGAACCTAGATATTCGTGGAAGGTATTTTATTCCGATCGCCAATGAGTTGGAACCAAGTAAGTGTTTGTTTATGTGCCCTTCAAAGCTCTGAGGATGCGTGGTTGGTGACAACACCAAGAAGAGCTTACCGAATCGCTTCATAAATAGATCCTATTGCTTTTGACGAGGATCTCCAGGAACGTCTGTGGACCTGGACAGAGGACACTGTCAAAGAGAAGCTCAAGGCTTGAATCAGCAAGAGACAAAGAACATTAGTCGCCCAAAGCACAAATACTTGATAGTTAATACTAATTTCTATAACGGTAATAAACACAGACTTCCACTTTAACGCCTCGCTTCGGATAACTAGACAGATGTATTTTTTTGAAAAAGCATCCGGCAGTTGTTTATGACGATAAGTGATGAACAGATTAAACCTCGTAGCTCCCCGCGTTCAAGAACGCCAACACCGGACGGGAATACTTATTTATGATAAAAGATAACACATACAGTACATAGACCTGGTCAGATGGACAATTCACGTTATTAGACTTAGCCCGCTATAACAAGGTGCCAACTTTAATGACAGCAAAAAAGACGCATGGCTACATCTTGGCAGTTAGATCATTACATATACCATAAATTCGCAAAATTAAAGCCTTGTTTAAATGAAGAGGTATTAATGCCTTATTGCACATTGTACATCCTGAGATGCCTGACGGAGTGCCAAAGCTCCATTGTCTCCAATGGAGTTGTTCTGTAACTCCACAATGGTCAGTGTCCAATTGGTCTCAAGTGCCTCAGACAGTGCCAAAGCTCCATTGTCTCCGATTAAGTTACCAGCCAAGATCAAAACGGCCAGAGTTGAGTTGATCTTGAGTGCCTCAGCCAGCGCCTGAGCTCCGTCGTCTCCGATAGAGTTATTCCAGAAATTCAAAGTGGTCAGAATCGAGTTGCTCTTGAGTGCCTGAGAAAGTGCCTGAGCTCCGCTGGATGTGATGGAGTTGTTCTGCAAGTACAAACCGGTCAGAGTCGAGTTGACCTTGAGTGCCTCAGACAGCATCAGAGCTCCATTGTCTCCAATCTTGTTGCCCCACAAGTCCAAGGTGGTCAAAACCGAGTTGGTCTTCAGAGCCTCAGCAAGAACCAGCGCACCATAGGGTCCAACTGAGTTGCTCTGCAAGTACAAATTGGTCATAGTCGAGTTGGTCTGAAGTGCTTCGGACAGCACCAGCGCTCCAGCGAATCCAATCTCGTTGCCCCACAAGTCCAAACTGGTCAGAGTCAAGTTCGACTTCATTGCTTCAGCAAGTGCCTGAGCTCCCCTGTCTCCAATAGAGTTGTTCTGCAAGTCCAAAGTGGTCAGACTCAAGTTAACCTTGAGCGCTTCCGACAGTGCAAGAGCTCCCTTGAATCTGATTGAGTTGCCAGTCAAATTCAAAATGGTCAGGGTCGAGTTGGTTTTGAGTGCCTCGGCCAGTGCCTGGGCTCCATTGTCTCCAATCGAGTTTCTCTGTAACTCCAAAGTAGTCAGAGTCGAATTGATATTGAGTGCATCAGACAGCGCCAGAGCTCCATCGTCTCCAATTGAATCGATCCAAAAATTCAAAGTGGTCAGAGTTGAATAGGTCTTGAGTGCCTCAGACAGTGCTAGAGCTGTTTTGTCCTCGATCTTGTTGCCCCGTAAGTCTAATGACATTAGAGTCGAGTTGGACCTGAATGCCTCCGAAAATGCCAGAAGTCCTTTGAACCAGATCGAGTTGCCCTGCAAATCCAACGTCGTGAGAATCGAGTTGGACTTGAGCGCATCAGCCAGCGCCTCAGCTCCCTCGTCCCCAATTAAGTTTTGCTGTAATTTTAAAGTGGTCAGAGTCGAGTTGGTCATCAGTGCCTGAGCAAGTGACCAAGCTCCCTCGTTCCCAATTGAGTTTTGCTGTAATTTTAAAGTGGTCAGAGTCGAGTTGGTCATCAGTGCCTGAGCAAGTGACCAAGCTCCGTTGTCTCCAATTGAGTTTTGCTGTAACTCTAAAATAGTCAGAGTTGAGTTCGTCTTCAGTGCCTGAGCAAGTAACCAGGCTCCATTTTCTCTGATCGAGTTCGTCCCCAAGTTCAAACTGGTGAGTGTCGAGTTGGTCGTAAGTGCTGCAGACAGCACCAGAGCTCCCTTGTCTCCAATCGAGTTACTCTCCAATTTCAAAGTGATCAGAGTCGAGTCAGTCTTGAGTGTCTCGGCCAGTGCCTGGGCTCCATTGTCTTCAATCGAGTTACTCTCCAAGTCCAAATTGGTCAGAGTCAAGCTCGACTTCATTGCTTCAGCAAGTGCCTGAGCTCCCTTGTGTCCGACAGAGTTGTTCTGCAAGTCCAAAGTGGTCAAACTCAAGTTGGTCTTGAGTGCCGCTGACAGTGCCTGGGCTTCATTGTCTCCAATCGAGTTACTCTCCAAGTTCAAAGTGGTCAGACTCAAGTTGGTCTTTAGTGCTTCAGCCAGTGCCTGAGCTCCATTGTCTTCAATCGCGTTGCTGTTCAAGTTCAAAGTGGTCAGACTCGAGTTTGTTTTGAGTGCTTCAGCCATTGCCCGAGCTCCATTGTCTCCAATCGAGTTACTCTCCAAGTTCAAAGTGGTCAGACTCAAGTTGGTCTTTAGAACTTCAGCCAGTGCCTGGGCTCCATTGCTTCCAATCGAGTTTCTCTGTAACTCCAAAGTGGTCAGACTCAAGTTGGTCTTGAGTGCATCAGACAGCGCCAGAGCTCCGGTGTCTCCAATCAAGTTAGCCCTCAAGTCTAAAGTGGTCAAGCCAGAGTTGGTCTTGAGTGCCTCAGCCAGTGCCTGCACTCTCTTGTCTCCGATCGAGCTGTTCTGCAAGTTCAAAGTGGTCAGAGTCGAGTTGGTCTTGAGTGCCGCAGCCAGTGTCTGGGCTCCATTGTCTCCAATTGAGTTACTCTCGAAGCTCAAAGTGATCAGAGTCGAGTTGGTGGTGAGTGCCGCAAACAACACTAGTGCTGCATTGTCTCCAATCAAGTTACTCTCCAAGTTCAAAGTGGTCGGAATCGAGTTGGTCTCGAGTGCCTGGGCTCCATTGTCTCCAATCGAGTTACTCTCCAATTTCGAAGTGATTAGACTGGAGTTGGTTGTGAGTGCCTCAGTCAGCACAAGAGCTCCCTTGTCTCCAGTCGAGTTACTATCCAAGTACAAAGTCGCCAGAGTTGAGTTGGTCTTGAGTGCCTCGGCCAGTGCCTGAACTCCATTGTCTCTGGTCAAATTTCTCCGCAGGTCTAAATTGGTCAGTGTCAAGTTGGTCTTGAGTGCCTCAGCCAGCGCCTGAGCTCCGATGTCTCCGATCGAGTTGTTCTGTAAGTTCAAAGTGGCCAGAGTTGAGTTGGACTTGAGTGCCTCTCCCAGCGCCTGAGCTCCGTTTTCTCCGATCGAATTACTCTCCAAGTTCAAAGTGGCCAGAGTCGAGTTGGTCTTGAGTGCCTCTGCCAGTGCCTGAGCTCCGGTTTCTTCAATCGAGTTATTGTACAAGTTCAAACTGGTTAGAGTCGAGTTGGTCTTGAGTATCTCAGCCAGCGCCTGAGCTCTATTATCTCCGATCTTGCTGTCAGTCAAGTCCAAGGTGGTCAGACTCACGTTGGTCTTCAGTGCCTCAGCCAGTGCCTCAGATCCACCGGTTTTGATCCTCTGTGATGTTGTAGACATGGTACTAATGATGAGAGTGTCTTGGAAATAAAAAGGATGGGTTTAAGAGTGTCAGAAGGTGGAAGCGAATGGGGGAGGGGAATCGTGAAACTCGAACACCTCTTCTCAAAATGTGATATGTTAAGGTTTTGACTCGGGCAAAGCAATGAATATTTTCAAGTTCCAAGATTCTGACTCTGGAGAGGGCAAAGCACAAACAGGAATGTTCTACGACATTGCTTGTAACGTGAGCGATCTTGATTACTGCCATTAAGGGGCTTATATACAATATTGCAATTTTTATCAGCAGTATTTCACATAATGGTATGCAGTGGACGCTAACTGGTTTGTGGCTGTCAAGCGTTCATAGCGAAGTTTCTTTTGATCCTTCGATGTCAGCTCTTTCAATCCTTGCCTCATTAGAATTCCAGGGCGCGTGGAGATCCTTTGTTCACTTGTCAAGATTTATTTTGTAGTTATTTATTTTTTTGTTCATTGTGAATCGAACCCCCAAGCCCTCTTGTGCGGACAAGAAGGCCTAACCAAATCGGCCAACTGACTCCATCCATAGTTCATTAACTATAATATAACTTCTTGATTCTTATAGTGCACGTCTCCTTTCATGCCTCATAGTATACGAGAGAAACTTCCCTATTGCATCGTCGTTGCTGATTGTTGACATGGCCATTCCTGTTCTTACTCAACTCAGATTATTCAATGATACGACTCTGCTCAACATGTTCAGACTTCGATTCAGCTTCGCTTGACTATCTTCACGTCCCTACCATGCCTTTCCTCATTTTCCTTTTCTCTCTTCATTCAACAATCAGTCAGCATGCCCTGCTGAAACAAAAAAAATATATTGAGCGGGAAGACAAGCACCCACGTACACTTAACATCCTTTGAGAGCCAAAAGGGAACAAAAACAGTTTCTGATCATGCCCAAGTTCATCCGCGACCAATCCCGTCTTCATCACTCACAGCGCTCCCACAAGAGAGCCGCAGATGGCCGAGGCTGCCCCTCGTAAAGTCGTTTGGCATTAGCAACTACGTTCCACTTCGATGGTTTGATAACTATGTCCGATGTAATCAAACCAAATTTTGGTGACGAGGGAGCTGGAAAGGACTGAGATTGGCCACACTTGATGTTGGACAACGAAACAATCAGCATCAATCACATCACGTATTAACCCCCCCCCCCTCCCCCGCCCCAATCCCCCAACCCAGGTAATGGAGAGTGGCCCAAAAAGTGATTCGCCATCATGATCAGAGAGTCATTCATGCTTCTTCCCCTGCGCTTTCGAGAGTTCATGTGTTTTGAGCTTAAGCATGAGAGACACATAAGCGTTTCCTGTATTTTCTTTCTGCGTTTGATCCTTCAACCCAGAGACTATGGGCGAGTCTTCATCATAACCAAGCCCCGAGGCTTGCTCTTTGCAGCAAATTAAACCGCCTCGAAGCTACTGATGTAGTTGCAATAGCCACTCAAGCAATGCTTGTCATAAGGCTGCGATCGACCTGTGCTGCCAAAACCAATTCTTGGGAATCTCGACCAATCCTTCCCCGTTGCTCGACCCGAAGGGCAAATCTCGACATGCTTTCTTCTTCAGAAAATTAGCAGTGAAGCAAGTGAGCCAAACATGACAAGCACTTTTGGTAGGGACTTGGTTGGATGACGACACAGTGTTCCAAGTCTTCTTTCGAATTCATCATTGGGCTAAGAGGAAGCAGTGATTGCAATGGTGAAAGTGGTGGAGGGAATGATTCTGTTTTCTCTTCAGCTATCATTCTTTTCTTTTAACCCATCTTCTTCATCGCTCCATTGTTCAAACATACACCACCATGTCCTTGAAAGCTACTAAAGCTTCACATATGAGCTCGTTGACATGCTGGATCACCCACCTCCCAAGCTTAGTGTTCTCCTCGTTGAGAGCCGCCTCGATAACCAGAGAAATATTGATATGCTGGAAGCTTTGAGAAGCAACCTTCAATTGGCCAAACTTAACGTGCACCTGCAGCCAATTGACAGGACCACCGACTTGAGCCTTTTCTTTAACACTACTTCGACAACACCTCGCGTCCTGGTGTCCCTGCCCGAAACTTAGCCAAGATCGAAGAATCTCATATGCTGGATCCGACTCGCACCTGTGCTGTGGCCATTTACGAGGCTGATCAGGTACTGAAGTATTTCAGCTGCAGGAAGATGAGGCCTCTGATGAAAGCGATGAAAAGACGCAAGGTGATGCTAGCAACGAGAAAAGTTACAAACTATGTGCGCTGGACGACCAGCTTGCTCGAATTCAAGGATGGTGCCATAGCTTTCAGCATCGAGCAAGATCTCCTCGAAAAAGCCCATCACTACTATTTTTCTGAGGCGTCCACAGAAGCGTCTATTCTCAACCGAGTTGTCGAGATAAGTAAAAAGTATACTGTGATTCTCTTTGGTCACAACTATGATAGAATGCATGCAACTGACAAGAGAACCGATTCCCAAGACCAATACTGTAATTATCACTTTCAACAAGGGAATAAATCACTCACAATATACAAACACATACACACTCCCACTTTCGACCTCATCTTCAATAATCGCGTCATTAAAACTCTTTCAATGACTCTTAGAGTTGCGACGTCTTCTACAACGGAACTTTCAAGCTTAACGTAGGATTTTCAGTTCACGGGCAAGATTCGTACTGGGGCTCGATTGGTCTTGAACCTCTCGATGAGGTCCATCGCCCTACATCAACACCTCATCGTCAACATGGATGTGGGACAGCCGTGCATTGTTGTTTCCAAGATGAGCTGCAGCTCTGGTGTCTCTATTTTCAACTCTTTTGGACCGAATGCCGTCGAAACCAAGGGTCGTGTCCCTTTCTGAAGGAGGGTATCTGAACGCCAGGTTCGGTGGTGAACTTGTTTCATTGCGTTCTACCTTCTTTGTCTCTAATGAAAGGCTAATGAGTTCTTCTTCTTTATGGGGTTTCTTCCTAGAGTACAGTCATGTACCTCAAAATAAAGCGAACTATTGAACTCTTACCCCTCAACCCTGGATGTGAAAGAGCATATTCGGCAAGTAATCTCGCCCGCAGCCCGTTAGAATGGGCTACCTCTGTGCCCCTTTGGCTCTTTCAGAGAGTGCGTTCAAAGCTGGAGGTATTATGCAGGCCCTTCTAATTCCTTTCATATTACTTCCATTTTAGGGTGCATGGGATTAGCACGTTTGCATCTAAAGATCAAGAGGATTTCTGCGGGATGTGCAATAAGACCGTAACATGAGGGAGGTCTTCGCCAAAAGATCGACTCTGAACGCTTTTTTCTTGAAAATTTTCCTTTTGCACACCATCAAATCCGCCTTGTTATCCGTGGCTCATCCAAGGTTCCTACCTTAGCGATAATGAACAACATCTCATGTGTCCATGCGGGAGGAGGAGGAATGCAAAAAAAAAAAAGTCAAGTTGTTGGAGGCGGGGTGGCAGGAAGGTATGAAGAAAGGCGGGGGGTTTGTTACAGTTCAAGAAAATGTGCGGGGTTACATTGCAGTCAAAATTGAGCACTCCTTCGTCCCACTTTTTATCCTTCAAGTCCACTCAGGTGCAAGCAGGCACAAAAAGCAACGCCACACGTCCACCACTCTACCAAAGTCATTGTGCCCAGTGTCAAACGTTTCAAGGTCAGAAGGAGACGTGATGACAAGGCGACATAGGCTATGCCCCCCCCCCCCTCTCCTTGATGCGGGGATGAAGTAAAATGAAAGAGAAAGAGGAATGATGATCGATTATCGTCAAATTACACAAAGTTCCCTTCTCTTTCTTGTGCACCCTTTCGAAGAGACAAGCAACAGTGGAGTGGTTCAAGTCGACAGGGTGTCACAAAATCAAGCTTTGGAGTAGGATTATCAAATGGTTGCGATGGCAAAATGGACATTTTTTTATTATTGTTTATGCGGGATGCATGGGGGAATGTACAGATGGTATAAGGCCATATACCGCTTACAGGCGGCGGCGGCGGACAGCGGTGGGCTTGTTCTGCTGGTACCACTTCAACTTGAGGGGGTAGCTGGCGCGGTAGGCGGTCTGCTCGGTCATGGGGCAGTTCTGCATGCAGGTACCGGAAGCGGTCATGAAGGCAATGGTGGAGGGAGTGCCGCGCTCGAAGGTGTAGGACAAGGAGGCGTAGAAGAAGGGGCTGGTGGGGTCGACATCGTTGTACATGGGGAACAAGTCCTTGCCGGCAGCCTGTTATCAGAAATAATTGGAAGCGGTATGACATGAAGAAGTCAGTGTTGTGCAAATCAAAGTCGCTCTGGAAGGAAGAGTACTTAAAAGATATAGTATTGATGAAGAGGGTGGATGAAGCAGCCACTTACGTCAGTGCAGGCAGCAACGCAGGGACCCTCAGCGGGGAAGTTCCAGGCGGACTGGGCGCTGGCAATGGCGGCAACGGCGGCGGCAACGATGGCAGTGGTGAACTTCATGGTGATGGTGTTGAGAGTGGTTGTGAGGATGTGAACTGAGGAGTGAAGAGAAAAGAAGAAAAAAAAGGCACATTCCTCGGTGTTTATATACGGTTTTCATGCTCACAAATCTGCTCATGGTTGGATTATCAGATCCTTCGAGTGCCCTGTCGCACATACATGGGTCATCATATCCTTAGAGTACCTTGTCACACCCTTGACCCACCCCTGACCCACGTTTGTCGCACTCCTGTCCCATTCCTGTCCCATGGTGGCGTCAAAAGGCGTGTTCTAGGCGCATGGTCTGGCGCGGGAGAAGTCGTGCAAGTTGGGTGAGTGGTTAGTCATGAAAACTGAAAATTCTTCTTTAATGCAGGCTTCTAGAATATCGGACCCTGATTCGGCAGCGACAGGTCTAAAGATGAAGAGCATTTTCAGTCTCGAGAGGAGTGCAAACAAGAGGAGTACAAAATGAGGACCATATGCAAGAAACTTGTTTGTACATGGACAACTATGTACAAATGTAACATGCACCATGCCGTAAGGATGTTTTGTATTACGGATGTGTGTGAGCATGACCGAAAAAGTTAGCAAATTCCAAAAAGGAAAGATGAATGAGGTGATGCGGTTGAACTCAGACCTTTTTTTCAGGCAAGGCACTCTGTGGAAACTGGGCCCCAGGCTGAACTTTGACGGTGGTGCTTGCATCCACCCATTCGTCTCTTAATGTCCTCCCTGTGGTGAGTGTGGCTTGATTTTCATCAAAAAAAGGCGTATTTTCGGTCCTCGAACCTTATTTCTCTTATTCTTATTTCTCGTGTTGTTTATTTGGTAAGAACAGAATCAGATAACTCGCCGCCTTCATACCCTGATCCGCCTAACCCGGGTTCCCACATTAAAGTTTTGGTCGGGTTGTGACAGTTATCAGATTGTAGCTTTTGGTTGGGTTGGAAGGGCTGAGGGGATTGCGAGGATTGGAAGGATTGGACGAATTAGGACTTGGGAGCCGTATCAACAAGGATCAAGGACTGCATCAGGCCGTTTCATCAACCTTCTGAGCTGAGAAATGTATGTGTGGACTCGACTAGTTGTGAAAGAGATACGCCAACCCAACAACCGCCAGTGGCAATCACACGTCTGAATCCAAATACTAAAAACAAACCAAGAAAACCAAGCAGCCTCAACGATCCGACAATGATCTGGATCTCTCTAGCGTCCAAAACCATGAACTGAACAAAGACAAAAGAAACAACAAACAAGCGCTTCCTTCCTCTCCTCCCGTCGAACTTTGAGAGACATAAATAACCAAAAGAGTCTTTTCTCGTCGATTACACGGTAACGGTTGAAACAAATACTTGGGCTGCCTATGCTGCACGTTTATTAAATATATTGAAACTCTTTCTCCTCGTCCAAAGATGAATTTTGTTGGTAAACATGCCCACTTGCTCCTAGGCGCACTCGAGCCTACGCTAACTCATTTTAAGATACTAGCAAGTATACTCGAGCGCACAGCATTGGTTGTTTTTTCTCCCCCAAAGCCACCATCGATCAGATTTTTCGTGCACTAAAAAGTGTCTTTGTGATATCTATAGTAGTGGAGATATGATCAGCCATGACGGTTTGGGTGATGAAGGTGGAAATGATATCAGCAAATAGCAAAAGAACGGAGTTGGACCTTTCACTCCCATTCGACATTGAGTCTTCCATCGGAACATCCGTCTCGAAGCGATCCACAAGTGGCAAAAATGATGTCACTCATGCCATTGTTAGTCAGATATCAAACATCAAGAGTACTCAGCTCAGGACACACCGTACAACGACTTAGAGGTATATGAGCGTATCACTCACGCGCTCTGTTGGCGTGACTGGATGCCCAACACCGAGAGCGTCCTTTGAGACAAGATAAGGCTAATACAAAGGAATGTTAGACACGAAGAATGTGAAACGTATTGAAAAAGGTCAGTCGTGTTGTCTTCGATGAAAGAAATGCACAATGGCATGAAGAAAATAGTCGACCTACATGTGTGCTTTGTTATTCTTGCTCCTTCCATGCGATTTCCTTCAGAGTTTTCCTTCTCTGACATCACTTTGTAGTCCAACACTTCGATAGCTTTCTGGACGTTCAGAACAACTTTCTTCGCATTTTGCTGCTCTTTTCTCTCTTCACTACATGTACTGGTAGGTCAAGCTTAGCCCAACACCCGCGAATGACCCATTCCAGAATGAAAAAGCTCATACTTCAACCTTGAGCTACATTTCGGGTCTGCATACTCTTTACCCTGAATGGACTCGAGCTTATCATATTCCTCCTCACTGAGCAGTGGCTGAGTAACCCTTCCTAGACGAAAGCTTGCCGGAGAAATCTCGCAAAGAATACGAACATACAATCCAGTGATACACGAATGAAGAGGAGCAATGGAGCGAATTTGCTTTCATTCCAGGGACTCGAGCTATGACGGCACCTCTAGAGGGAAAATCTAGGACACGATGAGACTTATCAATAGCGTTGAATCCACGAACGCCAGTCATCCACGCGAAACAGTCGCGTTGATGTGCTTACTAGGGACTACCTTTAACATGGATCGCAGCAAACCATGACATTATCCTAGGAAATCTACCTCACCATCCTCACGTACTTGCTGCAAGAGCTGGTAACGTTCCTTCTTGTCCGTAGAGTATCTCTGGCTACATCGGCATCGTGGGTAACATATCACTTGTGTGCGAGACTTGCCTTGACTATGAGCGGACAATACGTGAAAGTCTGTAGGCGTAACGGCTTGTATGTCTTGATATTAAAGGCCGGACTAGTAAATGGTCCAAAATGGTACACAGTAGAGAAAAATATGAGCCAATTAGCAACAGCAAGAGACAGTTCAGCTCGACTGTCGATGAAGATCAAAGGGCGATGATCACAGTGGAGCGCGACTCCTCTCTCATCGAGCAGAAGTGAAGGCAAAAATAATAACCCCTCACGATTTTTCTTTCTGTGACAGGACGGCTCCGTTTGTGCTCGTTGAGTGCCCTCGCTACAAGGAAAATAATTCACCCTCAATTCTTCGACTTTGTCATTGTGCAACAGCTGATACCAGGCGCACCAAGGTTGACGTTGGATTACAGGCATACGATTTGACCATGGATGGGGGCTCTCATCTCCTTCCCGTTGTCCCAGCCATCCTCCTCGATCTGATAACCCCGGGTTGGGCCGATTTGGGAATGGAATGCGGCGCAATTTTGAGTTTTGAGTTATCTGATTCTCTGTTACCAACCAGTCTTGCCATCCAAAACATGCAAATGAGAAAATAAGGTTCAACGGCCGAAATGCGCCTTTTTTTTTCACTCAACCTCTCTTTCATACTTTCACCCTTCTCTCTCTTAACCACACTCGTCCATTTCCACATGAATGGAGAGAACAGTGGATCAAGGATGAGGGCAAGCAAGTATGCAGCACCGAGTAACCAATCCATCGTGCCATCCATCCATCTTCCGCAGCTCCCAGGGGTTCTCCCCGTGGGAGAAAAGCTTCTTTCAAAAAGAAAAAAAAAAAAAGTCTGGGTTCAACCTCGTCACATCACCTCATTCTTTTTTTTTTTTTTTTTTTTTTTTTGATTTTAGACTTTTCGACCTTGTCCAGAGGTATCCGTAACACAAAAGAATACTTACGGCATGTTGTATCCGTACAGTACACATACTAGCTCTCTTGTGCACATCTCAACCATGGTCCATATTTTGTACTCCACCTTGTACCATGGAATCAGGGTCCGATATTCTAGAAGCCTGCATTAAAGAAGAATTTTCAGTTTTCATGACTAACCACTCACCCAACTTGCACGACTTCTCCCGCGCCAGACCATGCGCCTAGAACACGCCTTTTGACGCCACCATGGGACAGGAATGGGACAGGAGTGCGACAAACGTGGGTCAGGGGTGGGTCAAGGGTGTGACAAGGTACTCTAAGGATATGATGACCCATGTATGTGCGACAGGGCACTCGAAGGATCTGATAATCCAACCATGAGCAGATTTGTGAGCATGAAAACCGTATATAAACACCGAGGAATGTGCCTTTTTTTTCTTCTTTTCTCTTCACTCCTCAGTTCACATCCTCACAACCACTCTCAACACCATCACCATGAAGTTCACCACTGCCATCGTTGCCGCCGCCGTTGCCGCCATTGCCAGCGCCCAGTCCGCCTGGAACTTCCCCGCTGAGGGTCCCTGCGTTGCTGCCTGCACTGACGTAAGTGGCTGCTTCATCCACCCTCTTCATCAATACTATATCTTTTAAGTACTCTTCCTTCCAGAGCGACTTTGATTTGCACAACACTGACTTCTTCATGTCATACCGCTTCCAATTATTTCTGATAACAGGCTGCCGGCAAGGACTTGTTCCCCATGTACAACGATGTCGACCCCACCAGCCCCTTCTTCTACGCCTCCTTGTCCTACACCTTCGAGCGCGGCACTCCCTCCACCATTGCCTTCATGACCGCTTCCGGTACCTGCATGCAGAACTGCCCCATGACCGAGCAGACCGCCTACCGCGCCAGCTACCCCCTCAAGTTGAAGTGGTACCAGCAGAACAAGCCCACCGCTGTCCGCCGCCGCCGCCTGTAAGCGGTATATGGCCTTATACCATCTGTACATTCCCCCATGCATCCCGCATAAACAATAATAAAAAAATGTCCATTTTGCCATCGCAACCATTTGATAATCCTACTCCAAAGCTTGATTTTGTGACACCCTGTCGACTTGAACCACTCCACTGTTGCTTGTCTCTTCGAAAGGGTGCACAAGAAAGAGAAGGGAACTTTGTGTAATTTGACGATAATCGATCATCATTCCTCTTTCTCTTTCATTTTACTTCATCCCCGCATCAAGGAGAGGGGGGGGGGGGCATAGCCTATGTCGCCTTGTCATCACGTCTCCTTCTGACCTTGAAACGTTTGACACTGGGCACAATGACTTTGGTAGAGTGGTGGACGTGTGGCGTTGCTTTTTGTGCCTGCTTGCACCTGAGTGGACTTGAAGGATAAAAAGTGGGACGAAGGAGTGCTCAATTTTGACTGCAATGTAACCCCGCACATTTTCTTGAACTGTAACAAACCCCCCGCCTTTCTTCATACCTTCCTGCCACCCCGCCTCCAACAACTTGACTTTTTTTTTTTTGCATTCCTCCTCCTCCCGCATGGACACATGAGATGTTGTTCATTATCGCTAAGGTAGGAACCTTGGATGAGCCACGGATAACAAGGCGGATTTGATGGTGTGCAAAAGGAAAATTTTCAAGAAAAAAGCGTTCAGAGTCGATCTTTTGGCGAAGACCTCCCTCATGTTACGGTCTTATTGCACATCCCGCAGAAATCCTCTTGATCTTTAGATGCAAACGTGCTAATCCCATGCACCCTAAAATGGAAGTAATATGAAAGGAATTAGAAGGGCCTGCATAATACCTCCAGCTTTGAACGCACTCTCTGAAAGAGCCAAAGGGGCACAGAGGTAGCCCATTCTAACGGGCTGCGGGCGAGATTACTTGCCGAATATGCTCTTTCACATCCAGGGTTGAGGGGTAAGAGTTCAATAGTTCGCTTTATTTTGAGGTACATGACTGTACTCTAGGAAGAAACCCCATAAAGAAGAAGAACTCATTAGCCTTTCATTAGAGACAAAGAAGGTAGAACGCAATGAAACAAGTTCACCACCGAACCTGGCGTTCAGATACCCTCCTTCAGAAAGGGACACGACCCTTGGTTTCGACGGCATTCGGTCCAAAAGAGTTGAAAATAGAGACACCAGAGCTGCAGCTCATCTTGGAAACAACAATGCACGGCTGTCCCACATCCATGTTGACGATGAGGTGTTGATGTAGGGCGATGGACCTCATCGAGAGGTTCAAGACCAATCGAGCCCCAGTACGAATCTTGCCCGTGAACTGAAAATCCTACGTTAAGCTTGAAAGTTCCGTTGTAGAAGACGTCGCAACTCTAAGAGTCATTGAAAGAGTTTTAATGACGCGATTATTGAAGATGAGGTCGAAAGTGGGAGTGAGAGTCGCTTTCCACGATTTTATAGTGATGAAGTTGAGGCGGTGCGATTTAAAAAGTGTGAAGTGATGGTCTAGGAAACGAATTAACAGTTCAAGACAAAAAAAGGCGTCATGGCGTGGCTTTACAATGAAGTTCGCCAGCATGGACCGCGTCTTTTTTTGTCCTTTTTTTTGTTCTTTTCTTTTGTTTTATTGTTTCTCTTTTCGCGTGTTTCTCTTATTTTCGTACAAGAATCACATCTGATACGTCTGTTTTTGTTGACAATAGGTATTGGTTTACAAATGCGACCGTTTCTTCACCGAAATTTGTGTTTATCATATTAGATATCAGATAGATCCGACTCTGCAAACTGTTGCTGCACTGCACTGCCTGGTTTTCTGGCGACAAAAAAGAACATGGGCGTGAAAATTCCAGCGATGGCGCCCTCGACGAGTGAATCTGCAGCCGTTTCGAGGATTTTCTGAACCGTAGTACTGCCTGGAGGAACCTGATGGAGCTTCTCCAACATCTTGAGTAATTACATTGCTGTGGTGCGCCCAAAATATGAAGTGCGAAGTAAAGTCGGATAATCCCAGACAGAGTTGGCCTTGAGAATATCGCCTTGCAGAGGAGAGTACCACTTAATCTTATCGCCGTTAGCAGCCGAGCCAAACGCCTTCTCAACCACAAAGCCGACGTTCTTCAGTGCCTGCACACACTCCTTCGCAGTCCTCATCTTGGTAATGCCATTCCCAATCTCAATGCCGCGAGCAATGCGAAGATGTTCCAGATCGGTGGGGTCGAAGTTGTCGGTCAAAACACATTCGTAGCATCCAAAGACCCCATCCGGCTTCAATATCCTATAGGCCTCACCATAAACACCTTCGAGCGTTGAGGCATGGACGGTTGCCTCGATGGCATAGCAGGCATCGAATGAGTTGCTGGTGATGGGCATGTGCATGAAGTCGCCTTTGATAACGTCGTTCGCTCATCCAATCCTGCCTCGACGGCAAGCTTCTTGGCACGGTTGATTTGGTAGTCGTTGTTGTTGAGCCCCGTAATGTGGGCGCTGTGAAGTGACAGATTTGGAACGCTGGGCCGCCGATACCACTTCCGATATCGAGGACCTTGTAATGCGACTGGATATTCATATTGGCAGCAAGGTAGTGTTCATACCGGACCATGGCTTGATAGAGTGGCTCGCCACGGTAGATCCGACAAAAGTGGAATGACCTGCCCCATCCACACTACAAATTTATGAAATAAAAATTACGTTAATGCAAAGTACAATCATCGGTTACAAGAATGGCATGGTGTTGAATCACAATGGAGAAAGTACCGCCCTCCCCATTCTTTCCATGCATAAATTTCTGTGACCAATTTGCCTCATAAAAATCTGTAGCAAGGTCGTAGTAAGAATTGGCAACAGCCTTGTACTCGTTCTGTCGTTTGGTTCTGACTTCCACTGTCTCATCTTCAGGTCTTTCTCCCTTCCAGTTGTCGAGGTAGTCCTCAACCGCCGCTCGTCGCGTTTCGTGATCCCGATTGCTGCTTAGAAAAGAGACATTTTTGGTGGTTTGCTTCTTCCTAGGATTCACCATGCAGTCTCATCGACATGAACAGGTCCTCCTGGTTGCACGTTGTGGTATCAGTAGCGGTGCTTGAGAGTTTCATTTGTTTTGCTATGGCAGAATGCGATGTATGGAAGCTGTTGTTGTTTGATGTGCTGATGAAAGTGAAAAGAGGAGCAATAGGAAATTCTTGAAAATGAACAGAATCTCAATTTAAGGCGCTCGTTTCCTGAGACTGCTTGATATTTAAAGTTAATGAGGGTCCAGACTACGAAGCGCAACCCCAAGGCGATGGAAAGACGGGGATGTGAAACGAATAGGAGGGATAGTTTATCAAAGCGGAAAGCAGCAGTGGGATTCGTATGTTGAATAATTCGCCACCAAAAATTCTTACTTGACGCATGGATATTGCCTCCCAAAAGGCACGCCAGTGTAATTTTTTGGCCGCAGATCGATCTCGATCTGGTGGAAACAGGAACGATCGAAGTTATTTCGTGCTTGCCTGTGCAAAGGAGATGATACCTTTCTTGCCTATTGGTATCTTGATGGCATCAAGGATCTCGTGAAGGCTCAAATCAGGTATATCGACGGTTTGTTAAACTTGTTGGCAAAAACGAGTGGTCTGTTTCTATAATCGGCGGATAAGTTTTTTGGTGGGTCCTGAACACGGTCCTGTTATGAGAAGAGGCGCCTGAGGAGTGATGGTGCCCTTGACTACTTGGAGGAGTGAATAAAAGGGTAAAACAAAGTTGGAACGAGATTTTTCCGTGTCCCTGTGAGATCATTAATCTTACCCCCCCCCCCCCCAAAAAGCCACCGGTTTCCTGCGGAATCATTTTTTGAATCACCCTTAAGTTTTCCTACTTTTTCCACTTTAGACCATAGAGGCCACTCAGGAGGTTAAAACGATGGGAAGAACTATGTAGCGTGATAACTACGTGTGTTGGGGCGCGGAATCAAGCCTGATTGCCAACTCCAACTGGTGCCTCGTCAAGAGCCTTCGTTGGTGCAAAAACGGACAAATTTCGAATATCATAATTTAAAGTTCGCATGGAAATCCTGCAGAGACGTGAGAATAAGCAGTTCACAGCGGCCATGAGTTTATCTTTTCCGAACAAAGAGATACTGCTGGCAGAAAAGATTAAGGGTACTCAAGACTGGCCTCTTCTATTGGCGACTCGCAGCAGTAATCGTAGTGCACGGCATTATTCATGTGCTTATGTTCCACATTAATCACAATGGCTCCGGAACTGCAGCAGCTTTTGAACTCGATTAGCTAAAGTGAGATAAAATACGTGAAGAGCAAGTTGTATTTGGGCAAGGTGCCTCAGGCGTCTAGTGTGGTTTCACTACTCTTTATGCAGGAGACTTGGATCGGGAGCGAGATCGCGATTTAGACCCACGGCTTGCACCTACGCGAGATCGCTTCGCAACAACAGCAACCGAGTTGGCTCCAGATAACTTTTGTCCACTGCCACCGCTTCCTTTGCCATTCCGCCTGCGACCTCCCTTGTTATTTTTGTTCCCATTGTTGTTGTTGCTGTTGTTGTTGTTGTTACCCGAGCTCCTGACAGGTGATTTCGAAATTTGTCTCTTGCGGCCTCCATTCCGTTGCTGCCTGTTTCGGGAACCGGACCGACTCCGGCTGCGACTGCGGCTGCGACTGTGGCTTCGGTCGCGGCTTCGGCTACGGCTTCGGCTTCGTGACTTTCTTCTGCCTGAACGCTGTTGCTCTCGGCTCCTGTTGCGGGGCTGGCTCTGGCGACGGTTATGCTGGCGACTTGAACTACGCTCACGGCTACAGCTACGGCTGCGATCCCGCCCTCGACCACGGCCTCGAGCACTACTGCGGCTGCGACTTCGGCCCCGGCTGCTGCTCCTGCTTCGATTGCGGTGACTATTGCCGTTCACCCTTGGCTGGGATCGGCTACGGCTCTTGGATCGATCCTGGCGCTGGCGCTTTGATCCATTGCGACTAACTGATCTTGATCTCTCACGAGCGACCTTTTTGCTTATAGAACCTGTTGGCTGGTTCTTGCTTTCCGGCCTATCGGTGCCCTCTTCCTGATTATTACTCTTGCCACGGGTGTAAGTGCTGTCCTTGACTTCAAACGTAGCTATTGAATCGGTCTTCTTTGGTGCAGATTCAATCTCATCCTGCTCCTTCGCCTTTGAAGGCCCTGCCCTGATTTCCTTCGGTTTTTCGTCACCCCTCTTTGGAATGGAAGGAGTCTCATCGCCACTTTTAAGAAAAGGGCTCTTCTTCTCAGCCTTTCTGTCGATCTCATTACGCTCGCCATTATCCTTTGACTGCTTGACGTCCACGCGACTTGAGGATCGTTGAAGAGATGCCGATCTGTTTCTGGATGGGTGAGAGCGTCTGTCCCTTGCTCTAGATCTGGATCTAGAGCGGGACCGTGACCGCGACCGTGATCGTGACTTGGATTTGTTCCTAGGCTTGGACCTCGAGCGCGATCGCTTGTCATCCTGTTTCCTGGTTGACTTGTCCTTGTCCTGCTGTCGTTTGTTCGATCTTGCAGAGGCCCCTAGTGACCTTGACCTCGAAACCCGAGAGTGTGAACGGTGACGTGGTCGAGACCGAGAGCGGGATGGTGAGCGAGAGTGAGAGCGTGCTCTTCTCTTGTTTGTGCTTTTACTGTTGTTTCTCGACCTGCTTCTGGCCCTTGATTTTGATCGCGTCCTGGACCTGGATCGTGAGCGAGATTTGGATGATCGTGCTCGGCGCCACTGCCTTGATCGCGAAGCCGAGCGACTCCTTGATCTTGATCTGGACCGTGATCTGGACATTGAGTGTAGCGATCGAGAGTGAGATATGCGACGTCCCTTGCCGACATAGTGATCTGCTTCCCGTCGTCGACGGTTGTTGTTGGTGCTATGATCTCTGCCTCTGCCATTCCTCTGTCGCTCCCGGCTCCTGTCCCTGGCACGGTCTCGTCCCCGCTCACGATCAATGCGATCAAACCGATCCCACTCTTCGGCAGCGTTGCGGTTGCGTTTCCTCTTGTTCTTCTTCTTCTTCTTCTTCCCATCCTTGTTTTCCGCGTTGCCCTTGTTTCCAGCTTCGTCACCGTCGTTCTTGAGATCGTGCGCATCGATCAGGTCTGTATCAAGTACAAGCTCGTTAATATTGTCGATGTTCGAAAGCTTGGTCTCCTTAGTGTCGGCCGACGTTGATGGGGCAGTTCCTGCTTGTTTGCTTTCTTCCTGTGTCACCTGGATAACAAGTTATTGCATTAGGTAAGTATGAAACTGGCCGAGACTCTTATTAAACACTTGACGGTTGCAATGGACCTTACCTGAAGTCGGATTTGCTCCTCGTGGTATACAGCAGAGTCCAAGAATTGCTGGGCGAGTGAGTTGGAGGGATCGAGCGCCAGAGCCTGTCGAAAGTCCATGATGGCCTGTCTGTGTTTGGAAATGTTGACAAGTCTAAAGATGAAACAAAGGTTGCTATGTTAATTTTCCGTTCTCATTGCTGCACATTTAGTTTCTAGTCCAAAGGAAAAGACGTCCTTACATGCAGCCTCGCGCAATAAATGCGTCGATGTACTTGTGGTCGATCTGCACTGCCTGGCTATATGCCTTGATCGCATCTTCGATCTGTCCACTCTGAGCATACGAAATTCCCAGGTCATAGCTAAAGTGACCCAGTGTATAAATGTGCCCGTTAGAACTCAAATGCAACGTAATAATCGCGTCCATTGTTACACTTCGCAAGACGAAGAAACTGTACCTTTCCTTTGCCCATTGCCTGTTCTGGTCGTCTCTGAGGTCCAGATATGTCTCTCGTCGGTGCAACGGCAGTCCTGCTCTTTCATCTCCTACTTGGCTAGGTCTATTTTGTTTTTGTCAACAAGGAGAATGTTTTTATCGTGGCGTTAGTGACACGCGATGAAAGCATAACAAACGCTGTGTTGCTTTGTTTTTTTCTTGCCGATCTTACCTTTCACACTTGATCCAGGGAACTTTGAGCAGACTCTCGTCTAGTTTCGGTGCCACTCCAAAGACAGCCATCCAGCGCGCGGACCAAAACGGGTTGTTGGAAGTGACCTCGTCCTGGATCAGCTGCATCCTCCATGCTTTGGTCTCCTGTGGGGCCAGATCTGTTGCTGGTGCAAACTTGTAATCTAAAAATAAGGGGTTTGTTCATAGACATATCAAAAGGCGGGGGGATGAGTTTTTTTCCTTTGATTTTTGCTCAGAACTCTGATGAACAATTGACAAGGGGTATCATATTGAAGGTACGGTACGTTGTCGTCCCGGCACATGTGTTGCTTTGACCACTGGCTTGACTCTCCTCATGAACTTTTCCGAGGCCATAAAGTTCTTGACGATGCCTTCGAGTGCCGGGTCCACATTGGTCAGCCGCACGCCGTTTGAATGGGAATGGCCGTGGCTCTGGCGACGATGAGCAGTGTGATCAACATGGGCAACCCCTGCGTCGATGGAGCTCCGGCTGGTGCTGGTGGTCGACCGTTTGCGATGTGCTCCTGGTTGTGCAGAGGATGGTTGTGCTGTGACTACTGGCTTTGCTGGTGTGGATGGTGCCACAGCTGTCACTTCTGCGGAGGGCTGCTCCTGTTGCTGCGTCATTTAGATGAGGTTCGAGTGATGGATGCTGATGTATGTTCCTGGTGTCTTATCCATCTGCTCCCCTGTTCCTTTGAATTGAGAAAACTGGTTGTTCTTCCGGGCAGGCTGGAGACAAGGTGGGAATGAAGGCGGTGAGATGAGGATGGAAAAGGAATGTTGAGGTGATCAGCGCTTTTATGACTGTATCTTGTCACTCTCAACTTTCAGTGGGTGGGTTGGGGGTGGGGGCGCACCCAAAGGGGGGTGGGTGGCTTTGATCTTTCAGGCACAGGAAAGATCTCCGATCGAGGCATTGACTCGCGTGCTCATAAACCATAAAACATTCCAATCAGTCCGTCTCCGTCAAGCGATGTCCTCTGGGAAGAGTCCTTTTTGCCACCATCTGGCCATCAGTGGAGAGTCATTCGGGCGCCAGATATATTAAGCGAGGAACGATACGCATTTCGTAGAACGAAATCAAAGGGGGACAATACTTATCACTAGTTGGACGATCGAGCCAGGGTCGCCTCTGCAAGAAGACCTCGAACGCCTCTGCCAAATGATCTCCCTCGCGACCCTCAATAAGTGAGTCTAGGCAAATGCCCCATCATCCACTCTGCATCATTCAGACCCCATTTTACGTCTTTGAAAGTATCCAGCAGTACCAGAGTTCGAAGCTAGCGCAGGTTCTCCAGGCCGAGTCGTCCATACTGCAGCACCACAAGGTCTCCCCCGTCCATCTCCAGCTCTCGCAGATAGATGAGGCTTTCACTCTGCCTCCCCATAGCACTTCAAGAAATGCTTTTAATATGTTGGCCTCAAATCTGTCAGAGGCCGTCCCCAATGCACTTGGAGTCGGCGGCCTTGACACCTCCAATTCGAGCCCGTTTCTTGCCATTCGTTTCGAACGACGTCAAGGGCTGGCGAGGATAGCAGGAGTGTTTCCATGTGCGGACAAGAGTTTGAGATCTGGATAAAGCACTCGATCGACATCGACCCCCTTGTGATCACGGTACTCTTCAGTGTGCGACCATGGTGATCCACTATTGCTTGTGTGATCGAAGGAGGCAAACTGCCAGCGCTTGACAAGGTCGGCGTGGCCCCTTACTGTTGAAGCTGAAAGAACTCTCGAGCAAGTCAAGGTACTCTAGCCGGGGGAACTCCTTGGTGACTGATCGCAGTTCTTAAACTTGATTCCTGTGGTCCATGCCATGCAACGTGAAACGAAGGCGCTCCCGGTTCGTGCAATGGGACAGTAAAGGAGTAAGCAGCTCCACGTCCGAGTATACGGACATGTAACAAATTTCTAGGTTTTTAATGCGCGTATCTGAAGTAGTCCTCGTCAACTTCCTTTCTTTTGCCAGCTCAATAGCATCCCGTTCATGGGGAAAGCCGCGGCGCCCAAGACCCAAACAAGGGTTTCCAGATTGCGACTGGTAAATATGACATCTTCAGCAATAGCAAGAGATGGTATGGCCAAAAGTCTTAGCTTCCTGAGCCCCTGGGTGTGTCTCAATGATTTGAGTTAGATCGCTGGCGAGCTGTTCACTTATAACGCAGGCGTGCAAGGTGACCGGCTGCAACTGCGGGTGCTTCGATCAGCTTTAAGACTTGGTAGTACGTCCCCTGGCGATGGTAGCAGGACGGCATGCAGATAAACGTCCGTAGTCGAGTGAAGAATCTTGGCGCGATGGTGAGAAGGGTGTGGTCGCAGTGTCTGTCGTGAAGAATCTTGGCGAGGTGCATGTTCTTCTCCAAAGCTGCCAAACACCCGGCGTTATCTGATTATTCACAGCCATTTGTCCGCCCGAGCAACATGGCCACGCTTTGGTGACGAGACAACACTGCTTCAGATCGTCGCTGGTGAGGTAATAAACATTATCATCCTGGTATGAAAGGGATTTCAAAGATGGAGAGATGCATTTGGTGCGGAATACAATGGTCATCAAGGAGGAATGACGACGGAATCGTGATGCATCTGACTTTAAAGAACTTGTTTTTTTCCGGTGGCGCTGTCACATCATTCGCGCCAAGCCCATGGCTGTGTTCAAAAGGGAATGGTTGAAAAGGAGAAAGACTTTACTCGAGACTAGCTAAGTCAGGGAGAGCTGCTTCCGCCTTCTTTTTGAACTCGTTTCATGGAGATGACTCCTCCCTGTTACCAAGGTCATCGCGGATATCCTGCGGAGCATTTTTTTCTAGCGATTTGGAGTTAACACTTGTACCGTTGGCAACGCAGACTCGCACTGCCATATACATACTCACGATGAGGAGAAAAGAGCCCTCGGACCAGAGCCAGCGCCACGAACGCAAATCTTTGCTACTACAACCAACCACCTGGGACTCAGCACTCGACCATGGTCATTTTATTCTCTCTCCTTGGGTGAATACTCCGCGTCCACCACATGATTTATTGTGCGACATCAAATACATCAAATACATCACATTCATCAGATACATCAAATATTTACATCAACAATAGGCTAAGATGGAGCTGACCGAAGAAAAACAAGAACATTCAAGACAAGGGTACATGGCAGGGCGAAGAGGAGAGGGGAAAAGCTCACATCACGGCTCCCCATCAATTTGGTGTCTGTGCTTGAACACACACAGAGCAAGTGCGCGAGTGGGGGTTTTGCGTTCTCCCTCCCCCCTGTGCCTGGTTTTTGTCGTTTCAAAACTCTTGCCCTGTTGCGTCTGCACCTCTTTTTTCTTCTTCTTCTCTTCTTTTTCTCTCTCTCTTTCACCCCCACCTAGCTCGCCCTCCTTACACCCGGTTGTACCGTCATTCCTCCCTCCTCCCTGGCTACTCGCCAACCTTTCACATCATCATGCATCCCTCGAGCCACTTCCACACAAAGCTGCTCGTGTTTCTCCTCTGCACACTCTTCTCATTACACATCACCCCTACCGTTCACGCCCAGGCATTTGTCCCTGTTACCACTTACAATTCTGCCTCCGTCTTCATCGAAGGTATGAAGCAACGTCCTTCACTCTCCAGCTCATAGGAGCGACGATGATTACTCTAATAATCTGGAACCCATGGGTCACACAATCCAATAATATTAGGCAAAGCGTTTTACATCCAGTCCGGGATATCCTCAGCTGCCAAAACTCTACAAGCGTTCTCTATTGATCTGTCCAAGTCATGGAACGTCACCAACCCACTATACACCAAAATGCAAGATGGCATCTTCAGCGAGGCAACCCCAAATGCTCTACTCTCAGATGGCGAGAGCTGGTTCCTGGTCGCAAATACCACTCATTCGGCCACATATAACGTTCGGACTGGAGCTATCACATATAAGGCGAGCACATTTGCTTTCAACACTAGTCCAGGACTCAGAGCTGCAACTGATCCAGAGAAGGACAACATCATCATCCCAAACGGTGCAGGAACACTGCCATCAGCAACAGCAGTCTTGAATGGCCGCAGTGACACGTCATATCTTACTCTAGCATTCACAGAGATACCTCCTTATGGGTACTCGATCGCTTGGAGTGCCAGTGCCAAGACAGCCTTTTTCGTTGGTGGACTAACAGGTGGTTTACCTCCACCTTTTTTTGGCCGATGGGTCAACTCCGTAAATGGTACATGGCAGAGGATCAATACTGCTGAAGACCCAAGCGGGCGAGATATGGCATGCATGGTTCCAGCATACAACGGAACCAAGCTAATCCTCTACGGTGGCCGAACCAATACAACAACGTTAAGCGACATTTATGTGTATGACGTACTTGCGTCCAAGTGGACACAAGGGTCTCCTGGAGGACTCCCGCATGCTCGATCCAGTCATGCCTGTGCCGTGTCTGGAGATTATTTTATTGGCTGGGGTGGAGTTCAGATGGCGGTCGTTCTCCCGAGTCAGTATACCTCTGTCTACAACTTGGTCACCAACACCTGGGTCGATCGGTACGAGGCTCCTCCTTCAAAACCAACAACGTCTGCCCCGAAGCCAACAGCAACAACAATGACTTCATCTGGCAGTACGTCTTCACCCTCGGTGCCCACCTCAACTTCAGAGCCGGATCCTCAACGATCTCGCGCCTTTGAACGTTATGGCATTCCCATCATCGCTGTGGTCGCGGTTGCTGTCGCAGCCGGACTCTTGTTCTGGCTCTACCGCAGGAACAAGGCAAAGAAGAATATGGCTCCTCTTCCCTCCCGTGCCATCATACCCCTTGACCGCCAGTATGATAATGACAAGAACAACAACTATATTCCACCACCAAACTCTAGCAGTCCCCACTTTCCGAAACCACCCCTCGCCTACAACACAAAGCAAGAGTTCCAACAACACGCCGCAACTTATACGGCACCTCTTTATTCCAACAATGGCCATAGTCCTGAGTCCGCGTGTCGGCAGCCCCAGGGGAACGAAGTACAAGCACATGAGCTGCTGCTGAAGGAGTACGAGGGCCGCCGGCAACGGCAGCTCGAGGAACAGCGCGACCTCGAGCAGCGGATCGAGCGACATCGGACCGAGTTACAGATGATCAAGGATCAGCAGCGGGAGTCGTCATCCACACAGGGCTCTACTCCTTCGCTGGATCGGCGCGGCCCACAGTACTGGAGTATGGGCTCAAGTGGCGATCGAGAGTTGCCGGATGCAGGGTGGAGCCAGCCTCAGCAGACGAGAGGCGCACAGCTGTACCGCCAGTCGAGACTAGGCTAAAATAGCAAAAAATACCCACTTAGACATTTGAGCATAATAAGTTCTTGACAGCAGTCATATCTCGCAAGATCACACATTTCATGTCTAGTATGCTAGTGGACCCACTCGATTGTTTCAGTCAAAAGTCGTTTGAGGTCCCAATTAACTGCAAGCTCGCCGAGCGCCATGTCTGTCTCAAGGGTCCAGCCAAGATTCTCAAGCCACGCTACAATAGCCACCAGGCAAGAGTTTGCAGGATCCTCGTCCAAGCGCTCCAAAACTCTGTGGAATGTGAGCTCCCAAGCAGTGGCGTCAATGTCCATGGGCGAGTCGTCATCCTTTTCCATTTCATCGACAACTCCTTCAACATCCTGCATCCTGATATTGCTAGTCCACTGGGAGTTCGTGTCGACATCCATGTCTCGGGCTTTTTCCTCGCTCATTGATTCCTGATAGGTGCTCTGACTACTATTGATGCAGTCAAGGGCGTCTCGGGCCGCTGTACTGGTTGCTCTTGAAGGATCCCTTGGCGGCGTCATAGTCTTTGTGGCATACAGGTTGCATTCCCGTGAGTTCCAGGGTCTCGAGCAGTTAGCAGGTCCAGCGCAAGATCAGAATCGCGCCAATATCCTCAGCACTCCAAATCTGGCTCTTGCTGTCCTTGAAGCGATAGCTGTCTCCAGTAAGCATGGGAAAGGACGTGAGGTTCGAGCAAGCTGCCAGGATACTGTTGACGCCCAAAAAGTCATCCTCATCGAACGACTTGACAAAGAATTTGACAGTCTGCAGAGTATCCGAATGATGGTCCAAAAGAGTGTCGCCCAGTTCTACTGTTAACTTGTTGAGAGGCAGCTTTAGGTGGACCATGTGGCGTCGCGCGCCAGGATGAGCGACAAGACTCCTGGTATGCAACACATAGTCGTTCATGGCGTCCTGGGATCCATGGATGCACTTTAGCGCGTTCGGAATTGGCAGAACTGGTGCAGGTTGCGAGACAAGGTTGAGGAAGAGCAAGTCGAGTCGGTACGAAAACACAATGTCGTCAGTCGAGGGCAGACGCGGACTAGCTGCTCAGTGCCCGTGTTGAGCTCCCAATGGCTTTCGAGGACCAGTTCCGCTAGGTTACGCACAATGTCAACTCGGTGGTGGGTTTCAGAACGACTCGACTGCCCAGCGCCAGTGTCTCGAGGTTAGGGTTGTTTTGGACAAGGGCCGCGATGTCGTCGAGGGAGCAGTAGTTCCAGCGGCTCAGTCGCAGGGATGTGAGGCGGGAGAGCGTGCCCAGCGCAAACAGGACAAGTAGTCTGTCTGGGCTGCATGAGGGGTAGTATGGAACTCGCCAAAAGCTCAGTTGCCTGTTTGAGCAGAAGAGATTCAAAGCATCCATGATTCTGTCGCCGTGGAAAAGAATTAAGTGGCACAGCTGGATGGACAAGATGGAGATGAGCTCCGGTGCATGGGACAGGTGGAAGTATCAAACGTGCTTGGAGTGGATGGCGGCCGAGTTATATTGGATCCGCCATTGGGCAGCCACCTCATCATTCAAGACGCGCCAGAGGAGGGGGTAAGTGCGTTATACTAGAGGCTGTTGACCCGAATACTTGAGACTAAGGCTCTGGAAGACGAGTGTGTTGTCTGGGCCTTGGCTCCAAGTAATGAGGAGACGCCTACTTTATCAATAATCTCAGGAATGTTGAGTGGATGGAGCATGGTCGGCGTGTGTGAAAGGGTGTTTGCATGTCCTGAAAGCAAAAAAAAACTCAGGGAAGGGGCTCTATTCCATGTTCAGAGGTGACAGCAAAAAAACTACCGCCTTTTCAATTCTTGATTTTCAACAAATGAAGAGCGTCGAATGGACTAAATCTCGTCGACTGTGATGCCGCTTACTCTCTCCTTGCGATGGGAAGTCAAAACATTCCACTATTACACGTGTCATTAAAGAATAGAAGCGATTAGGAGCGACTGACGATATATGTATGCCCAATCCCTGCGTTGGATATTGCATGTGTGCTCAAGCGCAGCTTTAGTCCAGCTTAGCGGCGTCTTGAAGCTTTCAGAAACTTGTTAGGAGGTCTGGGACTCCCTGGCAAGTCTCGTAGGCGCCGTCAGAGCACTGCAACGAATGCCGAGACGCGATTAGTATGATGCATCTGAATCTGAACGATTCGAAACTGGGATCCCACAAAATAGCGAGCATCAAGAGGGACGCGCCTGTAAACCTAGTAACATGCAAGAGAATGATACACTGCAACAATATTTGCTTTGATCACTTTTGCAGCCTATCAGTCTTTTCGTGCTTCCTTTTCTTCACAATGCCTGTGTTTGTGTAGTTTTGTTTGCTGTAGAATTGATCCTTCAATGCATCTTCAAAGGTTGTCCCTGATCTTCTTCGAAAGAGCCGACAGGTTGGTTTATTACCTTTTTCTTCTCTGCCATATGTCCCTCCTTGTCGACGTCTCTGCTCCTTCCTTCAACCAGTCCATCATGGAATAGGAACACGTACGATTGACACAGGGTAGAATGGGTAATGATTCCAAGAAGGGAGTGTTTCCAGAGCGATTCCTGGTCGCCATGTAACCGACATGGGTAATATGAACCATATCCTCTGTCGACATGCTTCGCTCTCCTGTATACCTTTGGAACTATTTCATTCGGCAATCCACCACAACTCCGTGGCCATTTGGTCACCTCTCACGTTGCACAATATGCGTATCCCTCTATCCCTTGCAGCATTGCGTCCTCTGTCTCTCTGTCTGTCTTTCGATTTTTCTTTGACTTGTTCATTCTAGACATCTGTTCGTCTCAAGGGACGTTGGGTAAAGCTTTCTCCTCGATGGACGAATCCTGACACTTACGTTGCTTCAACCACAACTCTGCTAACTGACTGTCTTTTCGCTTTGTCCCCGCATTGGACGCAAGTTTTGGGAAGACCGCCTTCCAAGAGACAATAAACAATGAGATAAATCCCGTTCACGGGAAATGAGTATCACATCTAGATCTTCAATCAAGGTGCCTAGTAAACTGCACGGAGGAAGACAACGTGTCAACATTTGATTGTCTTTTCTTCACTCTTCTCGGTTGTGACCTTTTTACTCTCACCAATGAACCACAACACCTTGGCTCCCCTTTGCATTGTCCCTGGCTTCTTGCATGATCGTCTCTTTTGTACGCACTGTGACTCGCAGTTGTCCATCCTTTCCAATGTCCCCCCTCCTCTATTTCTGGTTTACTGCAACGAACATCTATGTTGACAGTTTTTGGTGCTTTCTTTTTTCCACCCACCTTGCCCATCACGAAGACGCTGTACATGGGAGATGGAGGGTTCGGAAAGACCGTCTCCAAGAGAAATAAGCTGCTCCTTTTGGTCCGTACTGCTCCGCTTTTTATCATCAATCCCCTCACTCACTTGCGCTCATCATCTTCATCTCTTTCTCCACCACTATTCCCCTCTTAGAAGAAAAATCACACACGCACACATACACAAAATACACAATGCTGTTCAAGAACCGCTCCGTCGCAGTTGCTGCCTTGACATCGTGCATCGCTCTCGCGCTTATGGCTGCAGTTGAATCTGTATCTGTTCCTAGTCCAGCTCCAGCTCCAGCGCCACTTGATCCAGCCCTGGACAAATGTTTGCGTGATGGCATGGCCAAGATCAACCCCTCGCTTGCTGACCTCTACAACATGTGCGTCACGACGCCTCCGCCTGAGGTGCGCGCTTCAGACGAAGGCCTTGCCCCCGTTTGCAGCATCACAGCGGTGAAACAGTGGCTCGCGAAAAGATATCCAAGTGTACCAGAGAAAGATCTATTCAGGAGCATCGAATCTGCGGTGGATCTAAAGGCCGCGGCTAGTGCTATGCAGCCTTGTTTCCTCGTTGAAACGAGCCACGACAAAGCTGTTACAGTTCCTCCAGACAACAACGGACAGCACCCATCCTCCAACCAACAATGGCAGGACCACTCCCTCTGGCTAGAGTTCTTAGGGTTATGAACACTTTTAATTCTGTCTGATAATTTGTGCGGGAGCAGCCAAGCCAAAGATAAATGAGACATTGGCTTTTTTTTTTGTGTTAGTGACATCATGCCTTGGCCTAACCAACTCAATAATGCAAGGTGCAAATTGCACTGTTTTCCTTCGCCGCTATGACAGGTCGCTCTTTTTAGCTTGCGTTCAAGCCGCTCCCATGGGCGATACACTTGCACAAGGAGAGTGAAACCAAAACATTGCCCACTGCTGATTAAGATGAGCTTACGAAACTCGAACCTGCACTGAGTGATGAGATCGCCCAGTGCCACCTGAAAGAGGTGATCAGGAAACAGCAGACAAGGTATTTAGCTTTCGTATTACCAACGGGTGCTTTCACAAAGTTGTACGTCGGTGGATTGATACCCAAGTCGGGGACAACATGGATACCAAACTGCAGAACTTGGAGGCAGGTTTAGTACCCTATCTCGACGGATTAAGAATGTCCAGAGTCAAGCTGGACTCATTGCAGCTGCAAACCATTCTCCACTTCAACGAAGGAGAGCAGGTTTAAGTCACTTCCTGCACACCCGAGGATCAGCCAGTATCTCTGAAGAACCAGGCCGATGTGTGGCAGGTTTGGCAGAAAAAACGTGGCCACTCCAACACCTGTGATAGTGACTGCTTCTCACTGTTCAACGGTTGAGTCGAGAAAGAAAAAAGAGAAAGCCTTTCATGCCGTGCACACTCAGTTTATCTTTCAACCAACTCCCACCCCAAACAGAACCAACTCCAACTTCACTCCATTCCCGCTCCCTTGCCATCTGCACCAGCTCACGAACGCACACATCACAACACCGCAAAGAGACAACATATTCAAATGGCAATCACCTCTCGTCTTTGCCTGACCCTGGCCATTGCTCTGGCTGTGGTTGGCACATTCCCCCACAACGTCCATGCACTTGCTGCCGAGGGTGCCCCTGTCCCCCCTACTGCTGACGTGGCCGACGACACCTTCGACTATGAGCAGTACCAATCCCCACCCATCTGGACCCGTATGTTCATTCTCTTCTCTGTTCTCGGCAAACCCCTCATGTCTTGATTGTTCACTCTGGGACAACGCCCTCCCCTTCCCACAGAACTGCCCAGCTCTGTGTTTTTCGAGTCGAGCTAATTATCTGAGCCCTCTCTCAATTATTGTCACCCTCCTTCCCTGACTTGGCATCACATGATTGAACTCTTTTTGTCTCTCTTTCCCAAAAAAAAAACTAAACTAGACGCCCAGCCCATCGACCACAACAACGTCCACATTATGGACACCCAGCCCGGCGACGACGGTTACATCCCCATCCAGTACCGCCCCGGCGGCGCCCGCGGCGGCGACAACGACGGTCATCACGGCCGTCGTCGTCGCAGCTTCGAGAAGCGCATCCAGCACAAACGTGCAGTGATCTACGACGATGACGCCCACTTGAGCCTGCTCCAGGACGTCGAGTTTGGCGCTGTGGTCGACACGGACCTGCCTGTGATCGAGTTTGAGAAGCGGAGCAGCTTTGTCAAGCGGGCGCTGGTCGACGATGAGGGCGAGGTCCAAGAACAGGAGGAGGAAGAGAAGGAGGAAGAAGACGCCGAGGGATACGATGGAGTTGATGAAACCTTCGAGTTCGATGGAGATGTCGAGGTCGGCGGCAAGCTCAACAGGATCTTTGAGGGCCAGGACATTGTCATTGACAGTGACTTTGAGAACGAAGAGGAGGAAGAGGAGGAAGAGGATGAGGGCGAGGAAGGCGAGTACGACGAGGACGAAGAGCGCCGACTCGACAGCGAGGCCGGGCTGCAGGACTGGGTCGAGGAGATGAAGTCGGAGGAATACTTTGATCTTGCAGGACACCCCGACGGCCAGGACGAGGAGGAGGAAGGCGAAGGAGGCGTCCATGCCTATGACGAGGACGAGCCTTCGCCCTCGGAGGAGGAGATCTTTGCTGCTTCGTGGACTCACTAAATAAGCAGCGGGGATAGGAGAGAGTTGATTTTCGTCCGCATCGTTGTCGGGCAACGACAAGATCTTTCCCAACCTCCAAGGAATCCTTCACGTTTTCTTTTATTATCACATCTATGTATTTCCCTCAAAAAGGGCAGCCTCCTTCATATATACCAAAATTTCCCATCCGCGCCCAAGTTGTACCAAAATAAATATGTATCTCAACCATTTGCTCAATGCTCATAAACTTGAATAATGAGCGCCACTTCTCCAGGGACAAAAACAAAACTGAAAGACAGGGGGGGGGGGGCGTTCTCGACAAACACAACCCTTTCGACGAAGGTAACGAGCGGATTGATAGTCATCATAGGGTGGAGGCCATCATGCGTTTATTGTGTTTTTTTCTATGCAACCAAAAAAATAAGGAGACAAAGGAGGGGAAGGAAGGTAGGAAGAAGATAAGAGCACAAAGAGAGCGATCTTATTCGCTGCGGCTGTTGCGGTAGAGGGCTTCCTGAGTGACCTGCAACGAGTCAATCTCGGGCGCAACATCGTTCAAGATCTCGTACGCATCCTTGTAGAACGCCAACTGGGCTGCCACCATGTCTGCGAGGTTGCGGAGAGGTTCGGGCTAAGAGAGAGGTTAAAGTGCACAAGGAGAAAGAAGAAAAAAAAATGAGTGAACAGCGTTACAAAACTAGACAAGTCATCGACACACACACTGCGAGTAAAAAAACCTATAGGACTTACAGTCTCCAAAACGACCTTCATAAGCGCCATGGTCTCTTCCAGCGCCGCCACAAACAGATCTTCGGCCTGCTCGACCTCGACCTTGGAGGCCTCGGCCCACTCGGGCCGCGTGTTCCTGTATTGAGCCTTGGCCGTGTCCAGGGCCAGGCGTGTGCTGTACACATTGCGACGCGCCTTGAGCGCCGCCTGGATCTGGGTGTTCATGGTCGTGCCAAAGGGCGTCACAAACTTGTTGGTGATCTCCTGGTCCATCACCAGGCGCATATCGCCCACTTTCTCCTGCACGGTCGCGTACTTGAACAGGGCCGATCCTATGGGCTCCTCCAGTCCAACTTCCTCAGCCGACTGGATACATGCTCGGGACAGGGCGTGCGACAAAGTCTTGGGGGGTGCGTTCTCGCGGCGGTGGGGGTCCTCGAGCGCAGCGGCGTCGGCGGCGGCCTTTTCGGCAGGGCTCAGGGTCGCCTGGGAGATGCGGTCCGAGATGGAGCGGCCATACTCGCCAAGGGTTTCCTGAAGCTGGGCGGGGTAGTCGTATGTCTGGGTCTGGTAGGTCTTGGTGATGCGGAGGAGGTTGGTGTGCATGTTCTTGACGGCATCAAAGCGCTATTTTCAGTTGTGGGTCCAGTGAGGGTTAGATACAACAGAAAACGTTGCCAAGACTGGAAGAAACAGCCCATTCACTGAAAGTTGCTCCTGCTGTGTGCTGTGGGACTGACCTTCTCGAGATCCTTGTATTCCTGGGGAAGCTCTGTGACATCCTCAGCAGTGCCCATCTTCTCCTGGGCGAACTATTGAGAGTGGAAACGAAATAGAAACACAAGGTGTCAGTTAAAGTAAGGCACATTCCTGGTACACCCGATTTGCTTAGGTTCCTCGCACAAAGGCACGCTCCTCAGAAAGTTTATCAAAGTCATCCATGTGGTTCCGTCTTTTGAATGCCGTATTCCGTTCGTGCTGTTGGTTCTTCCTGAGGCCATGTATGTAACTGTCCATTATTCTAATGCCCTTGTTCCTGAAACTCAGATGGCTTCATTTACGTGACAGCCTTCCTCGCCGCGAGATGCCCCATCCGACTACACATACACACCTGCTTGGCCTGGCTATACTGCTTGCTGAGCTTGGCGGCGAGAGGGTTCAGCTGCTGGGAGAATGCCTTGAATGATTCCATGGTATAATTGTCGATGAGTGTGGGTATGATGGAAGAGAGATGGGAAAGACAGGGCAAAAAATCCACACAAAAAGTTGTTCCACAGTGGCATACCACGCCCTTGAGCCCAAATTTCAAATGCGATTGTGACCACTTCTCTTCAACCCTTCATCTGTTCTTTTATTATCCTGCAAGTGTTGCTTCCTCAGATCCAAGACACTATGACGGCCATGGAAAATGCTGATCGGCCAATGGTGCCTTGGCCATTCTGTGTCCCTGTCAGATGACTTTTCCGCAACGTATACATATCTTGGAGCGATGGACACGCGTTCAGGCGGAGAATATGGTTCGGCCATCCTAGGGATGCGCGCTATTGTCCAACAAAGTCTATCAATGGTCCAATGGTCAACAGGGATCATCCGAAGCGACCACAGGCTAGGGCTCATCACTAGACTACTCCGTCCAGTGCTATATTTGATGCATACGGTCCAGGATCAGGGACTCTTTTGAATGTTTTCAAGTTCATCCTAAACGGATTCGGGTGCTTTGTGTTTGCTCTCTTTTGTTAGTTGTTGTTTTTACAAACAGCTGTCCGTGCATCATCTTCTGTGCCGTTGGAGCGGACAAATTTATCGCTTTAAAGCATGGGTGGCGCAAGCACTAAATTATGAGCTCATCCGTTTCCTTGTATGCAGCATCACTCTAGCATATTGAACTAAGTAACGAGGTCCATATTGGCAAAACAACTCTAGTGCTCCACATGAAAAGACACAAAATACAAAAGGTACACCCGTTAGCGTATGTCAACGCTTTTCTTCCATTCCGGACAAATGCCCTTTGCCTTTGACAGTATTTCCGTGCGATGGAGAATCTTTTCTTTTTCACGCTTGTTGAAAGTCGCACAAATATTATCCGTAATTGGGTCCCGGTTCATCGCGTGTGTGTTGACGCCTTATGCTCTGCTTCGCGAAAGGACTCGACCTCCCTTGGAGCACGGATGTTTGATGGTGAGCATGCGATGCCATATTATGGGCTGTTTCTCCAAGTCGTTTTCTCATATGACAGACGGAAGGTTGAAAGTCCATCTGCCCATCCTTTTGTCGCCTTGTGCTGAGCAATAATTATAGCCCCCTCTGCATGCACACAACAAGGTTCCTTACTTGCTTCTACCCGTACAAGGTACATTGGTCTCCTGCGGCATTCCAACAAAGCAGACAACGGCTGCGAGAGTGTGAGAGAGGGAGGGAGAATAAATGCTCTCAAAAAATATCTTTATCGACCCAGTGGTGCGAGTGACATGGTTTGCGTCGAAGGGTGGTGTGTCTTCCCTTTGTCTCCGCCCCGTTTTATCCGCAAAACAAAGAAACGACAGTAAAGAGAGTCGGCGCAATGTCCAGTCCGAATCGTATATTACGAAACAGGTCGTCTCTTTCTTTTTCCTCTTTTTTTTTCTTCTTCTCCACACTTCTCACTCTGTCCACCCACTCCACAACCCTCACATCCCGCCCGTTTTCATCTCCAGCCCCCTACATACCCTCCCTTGCACCCTTCATAATGGCCAAAGCATCCTTCACCACCTTCCTCCTCCTCGCCACTCTGGCCCTGCTCGCCACCGTTGCTGCCCAGACTCCTAGCCCAACCACCTCTTCTGTCGTCACCACCACCACCACCAAACCTACCGGCACAGCAACCACCGCCGCCCCTACTGGATCGGCCACCGCACCACCAGCATACACCAACTCCGTCAACTTCTCGTCCCTGGCCAACGTGATCTCCAACTTTGCCTCGGCCAAGCCCCCAGCAGCCACCGGCGCTGCTGGTGCCGCTGGCAGCGCAGGCAACACTGTCGGTCCCCACATGGGTGCTGCTGCCGTCGTCCTGGCTGCTGTTGTTGCCATGTTCTAGATGAGACTCGAGGCAAAAAAAAAAAAAAAAACTAATATCTCATTAAAGTAATCAAGCTGAATATGCGGCAATGTCCCTTTTCTCACTCCAGAGTAATCAAGCTGAATATGCGGCAATGTCCCTTTTCTCACTCCAGACCGATCGTTTTTTTTATTTATTTTTTCTCCCTTTTCGATCGCTATTCTTTTCATCGTTTTACTGGAGACAGTTTGACCTTTTTTGCTAAAAAGATTGACAATGTCACTTCTGGACAAACCTGCACCACTGCAGCAGAGTTGGATTCATAGAGATTGATTATTTTTTTTGGTCTTTTGCCTTCTCTTCGTGTTATTTATTGTTGGCATGTGCTGATGGTGTAATCCTGCCTTTTATTGGATGTGCACCTGTCCAGCCTCTGTTCCTGAGACTTTATCAAGTCTTGTCACACCGAATAGTAGAGTTGATTGGGGTCGGCTTAGCAAGCTTCAACCACACAGGTCATCATTCTTTGTCTTCATTACTTCATTTCCCACATTCTTCCAAACAAGTCATGATCATCAAAGAAATACGCCAAAAACAAAACTCTACTCATCATGGCCCCGAGAATGGATGTCTATGATACCTTTTTTTATTTTCAAAGGGAATGGTTTTGTAGTGGAGATGAGAGGGATATGAACAGAGTATGAATATGAAATAATTTACTTCTTAGCGGCGGTAGGTCCGAGCATCAACTCGGGGCGGACCCACTCCTTGAACTGCTGCTCGTTCAACAGACCCAAGGAAATGGCAGCCTCCTTGAGGGTGGTGCCCTCCTTGTGGGCCTTCTTGGCGCACTTGGCAGCGTTATCGTAGCCAATGTAAGGGTTCAGGGCAGTGACCAACATCAACGACTCGTTCATGATGGCGTTGATCTTCTTCTCGTTGGCCTCAATACCAACAACACAGTTCTTGGTGAACGAGACACAGGCGTCGGACAACAGGCGGATCGACTGGATAGTGTTCTTGATCATCACGGGCTTGAACACGTTCAGCTCAAAGTGGCCGTTGGAGCCAGCAACAGAGACGGTGGTGTTGTTACCCATGACCTGAGAGCACACCATGGTCATGGCCTCGCACTGGGTGGGGTTGACCTTGCCGGGCATGATCGACGAACCGGGCTCGTTCTCGGGCAAGTTGAGCTCGCCGAGACCGCAGCGAGGGCCGGAACCCAAGAAGCGGATGTCGTTGGCGATCTTCATCAAGGAGACAGCCAAGACGTTCAAGGCACCGTGGGCCTCAACAATGGCGTCGTGGGCAGCAAGGGCCTCGAACTTGTTGGGGGCAGTCTTGAAAGGCAGCTTGGTGATGCCAGAGATGGCCTCGGCAACCTTGACATCGAAACCCTCACGGGTGTTCAAGCCCTATTTAATGATCATGGAAGGAGGGAAGAAAGGATCGTTAGAAAAAGCAGTGCCTCGCAGCGTTGACGATACTCTGTATCCATCGATCCATTCGCTTGATCATTCTTATCGTCGCTCCCCGTAACAAAATACTTACAGTGCCGACGGCGGTACCACCCTGGGCAAGGTTGTAGAGACGGGGGAGGGTAGCCTCAACACGCTGGATACCGTAGGTGAGCTGCTGGACGTAGCCAGAGAACTCCTGTCCGAGAGTGAGAGGGGTGGCATCCTGCAAGTGAGTGCGACCAATCTTGATGATGTCCTTGAACTCCTCGCTCTTGGCCTGGATGGCGTCACGGAGAAGGGTGACGGCGGGGATGAGACGCTGGTTGATCTCGATGGCAGCGGCAACGTGCATGGCGGTGGGGAAGGTGTCGTTGGAGGACTGGGACATGTTGACGTGGTCGTTGGGGTGGACGGGCTTCTTGGAGCCGAGCTCACCTCCCAAGAGCTCGATGGCGCGGTTGGAGATGACCTCGTTGACGTTCATGTTGGTCTGGGTGCCGGAGCCGGTCTGCCACACAACGAGGGGGAAGTGGTCGAGGAGCTTGCCCTCGATGACCTCATTGGAAGCCTTGACAATGGCGTCACCAACGGTCTGGTCGAGACCGTAGGTCATGTTGACGGTGGCAGCGGCGCGCTTCAAGACACCAAAGGCCTTGATGAGGGGCTCGGGCATGCGCTCAGTGGCACCACCAATGTCGAAGTTCTGGAGAGAGCTATTTTATGTTGAAGAGACGCGTATGAAAGATGAGCATTTTGGTTCATTGTGTATTATTCACTTTAACGAACTTCCACACTCAAAACGAAACACCAATATATCAACAACGACAAACGACGCCATCAAACACCAAACAGTACGCGCGTTTGCCGTGAGAATCGGGGCAGTCGTAGAAAATAGTCGAAAATGGAAAGTCGGAAAAAGGCGGGGTAGTTCCACACGTCATTTGTTTTTGTGTGTTCCCCAGTTTCGTCACTTTCTTTGCTCACTGTCCATACTGTCCATGGCAGTCCAAGAAGTGAATAGAAAACAAGACGCGCCCTGAAGAAGTAAACTTACCGCTGAGTCTGGGCACCCCAGTAACGGTCGGCAGGGACCTCGAGGTTGCCAAAGGTATCGGCCTCCTGACGGAACTTCTGGGCCTGAGGGTCGAGTTTGGGGAAGATGGACATTGATTCAAAGAGAATGAGGGGAAAATAGGTGAGTGAATGAAGCAAGAAATGAGAAAGAAGAAGAAAGAAAAGAGAAAGACGAGGTGGGTGGGTACTCCTTGTTTTTCTCTCTCTCTCTCTCAAACGAGTGAACATCCGAAAAGAAAAAAACACACTCAGACACAGTTGTGATGTGTGTTATCAGTGGCTGAGAACAAAGTCAGAGTAATAGGGGGATGACACCCATCCAAATGGGCGTGTGTGTGTGGAGATTGGACAGTGCGACACCGTGGGAGCAACAGAGCGTACACACAACAAGAAGAGACACTGCAGCTCAGTGACTAATGCCTCATGCCAGGGATCTATCCGATGCGTCCAGTTCACTCTGATGGCAAGTGCCGAATCCATCTCGCTCCACAAGGCCACGTCTCTGTCTTCCTGGCTCCTGGTGTCTGACGCCTGTCCGGTGACTGACTGTCTACTGGCGACTCGCTCCCTATTGCAATTGCACTTACCCAGACAGAGGGGGCAGCGCTGAAGGAGCGCATCTGCTGGCGCAAGACCTACAATGAACGGGTCGATAGTTGAGCGACAAAGCAAGTTAGAAAGGGCTGTTGATTCAGGTACGACACACACAAGGGTTGATCAGCACAATGTGCCACCCATCAAGCTGTGTTGATGAGCAACCGATGCAATTTGAGTTTTGGAGGGGTATTTACGGGAGTGGCCTTGGTGGCGTTCAACTTCAAGATGTTCATGGTGATGAAGAGCGGAGAGTGGGGATGAAGATGAAGAAGAAGAAGAGAAAAGAAAAAAAGGATCGTCAAGGTTCTTTTTGATGGGGGAATTCAGACTGACCGACAGACAATTGCTCAGCTCTCTCTCTCTCTTTCTCTCTGTCACAGTGTCATTTTACACGGCGATCAGGCGAATTGAATGGACGAGAACAGAAACGAAGCACACGGCTCGATCCGGCGGAGATTGTTTTCTCTCTCTCTGAAAAGGAAGCACCCGATGGAAAAGGAAAGGAAGGGCAGACCACTCACGCACTCGTGTGTGTCAAAGCCACCACGCCAACGACTCGACAAGCTCATCGCATTGAAGAAAGCATGAGGTACAGTAGGGTCGCAAGGACGCAAAAATGATTATCTTTCTTAGCGTACATAGAAATGGCTGGAGGTAGACCTACGTTTTTATTTTCAATCGATGCCGAGGATAATCTGTGTGTCCACATGTCCACAAGCTTATGCAGCACTGGGCGAAGCTTCTGAAGATGGGGTAGCTGAAGGCGAAGAAGACTCTGGCGCTGTTGAGGGTGTTGACTCTGTTGAAGGTGGAGGTGTAGAAGCGTTGTTGGCCAGGCTGGAAGCGGCTGCATCTGCGACGCGGTTTCGTTCCTCTTCCCGAGTCTGCTGCACGACCTCGTATTGCCAGGTGCCTTTGCTCTCTCTAAAAGGTTTAGAAGTATCCAGTTGAGGAGAGTAGAACTAGCCCGTTAGTTCTCTGTCCTATGGCTTGAGGCTCACAAAAAGAAACTAAAGGTGATCAGACTTGTCCTTGCCTCTGGTACTTCTTGAACATGGGTTCCCAAATGTAGAAGCCAGACATGATGCCAACTCCGGCAGCAATGACCAATGGGATGTTGCGGTTGAATGACATAGTGCTGATTATACGTGTGTGAGTGTGTGCCGGTGTCCCTTGGGTGCTTGACAAATGGGCTGTTGAACAAGAATGTGTTGATCAGCACTCGCCCAAGTCCAACGGACTCCAAAGAGACTTAGAATACTAAGCCACTCAAATCCAGGGACAGATCCAACAGCCAGACTCTTGGCTTTCATATCTGGCCAAAATACATCCTGGTAATAATTACCATATGTTCAGCCCAAAGCTATCGCAGGCATGGAGTCAGTCTTGTGGCTGCTTGGCGCCAGAACACCACTATTGCTTCAATACCTTTTGTTCTTTTGTTTGATCCCGAATGGAACAATAGCCAAAGTACCCAATTGTTTGCCCTTGGCAAAAGCAGCAGACAATGAGCTCCCCATCTCAAGCTAGTCGTATAAGAACAGCGATGTTTGCCAAATACTTTCCAATGTTCAACCCACTCAAAACTCACTACGCAAGATAAAGAGAAAACATGTTTCCTTCGCCCATCGCCTGTATCTTTATCCTGTTCATTGGCAACATCTTTGGGTCCTGGGTCCTAGTCCTGATGATGGCTGCCTTTGTCCTGTTTGAACCGGTCGCCGAGTTTGTCTGCAAGCAGGTCGACATGGCCTTTCAATTCCTGTCCATGCACCCCTGCCGCCAGTTTCCTGGCCCACACCGAGAATTAGAGTTGGACGTGTCTCCCTTTCCAGCTCAAATGGCGACTTCGTGCACCTCTCTGTCTTCTCTCAGTATGTCGGATCTGTGTCCATGAGTCCATGAGCTAGGAAAGTGCCATGTGGCCCACTCTCGACTATCTTCCTCACACTCAACCCAGGGTGCATGTGTGCACCCTGACCTTCCAGTTTTTTTCCCCCCACGGATGCAAAGAAGGAAGAAAATAAACCATCCCGTAACAACCTCTGAGCACCGTAGTACCCATCCAAGTGATGAGATCGTCCACTGGAAGCACTCCCCGAGATGGGATTGAGCTGTTCGTTGGTCGGGGAGTTGCCCTGGCCCAATTTCGCTGTCATATGAGAATGGGTTGCGAATCGAAGGCTGCTCCGGGGAAGCAGAACCTTAATTGTGCCTTGGTTCAGTTGCATTCTTTGTTCTCCATTCCTTCCCATTCTTCCGGCTTTTTGTCTTTTCCCATTCATTCACACGCTTCTCTCTTTCCTTCTCCACTCCACTCCACACTGCGACTCCACCCCACCCCACCCCCACTCTCCCACCCTCTCAACAAATACCACATAAACAACCATGTCTGACAGCACAGTTCACGCTATTGCCGGTAAATACCCATCCACCAACCCCCAGCACGTATCGGGATTTGTTCCTGACGTCGATCAACCCCACGCATACAACTCTCCTGACTACTGATAAATAGGACCCACCACCACACTCGACACTCATTCAATGCCGTCAACAGAGACACATTACTCTCATTCATGCCAATGAATGCAACCACGACTCTTCTTGTTGAACGGAACACGAGTGGCTAATAATTCTTTTTTTCTCGAATAGGTGCCGGAGGCGGAATTATCTCCATGGCCTTGACCTACCCCCTGATCACCATCAGCAGCAGACTCCAGGTTCAAAAAGACAAGAAGAGCAAGGATGCCTACAAGGTAGCGACAGTTTGTGAGAAGGCGGATCGCGGGAATAGGAGAATAGTTGGCTGTCATCGATTTAAAGTGACAGCTCCTCAGGAATTTTCTTCTCCGGTCTACGGGCAGGATGAGAGATCACTTGACGCTGACCCCTTGTATTCATTATTTCACGAATCGACCATTAGAGCGGTGCCGATGCTGTCCGCAAGATCGTTGCCAAGGAGGGTATTGCAGGACTCTACTCGTAAGTGTTTTCTGCCCTGTAGACCACGGAAGGAGAGACAAAAGCAAGCATCAACGGAGTGGGGTGTGCATGTGTCACAGAACTAAAATTTTCGTCTGGGGATGGGATCGTGTCACCATAACTCAACGCAAAAAAACCTGACAAATGTCTATTTCTCCTTGTCAAAATTGATCTCTAGTGGCCTGGACAGTGCGTTGTTCGGCATCTCGCTCACCAACTACTGCTACTACTACTTCTACGAATTCACAAAGTCCGTCATCAACAAGGCCCAGATGAGCACCCTCGAGTCCATGTCTGCAGGAGCTGTCGCTGGTGGGTGTCACAAACAAATCAAAAAGAACTCTGGATCCAATAGAACCATGGTAAACCATGGTTACGGCTAACCGGGGTTCGTCTTGTTCTCGTTTGTAGGTGCCGCCACTGTCATGATCACCAACCCCATTTGGGTCATCAACGTAGGTTTATTTGCCCCGCAACCGTCTTCCACTATAGGTACCTGATTTGCCACTCTTACTTATCACCGACAAAACGATACTCAACAAATAACAAATAGACCCGCATTTCCACCCGCAACGCTGGTGAGCCCAACTCTCGCCCCATGGGCACCATCGAGACTGCTCGCGAGATGATCAAGGACAAGGGTTTCAAGTCCTTCTGGCAGGGTGTTGCCCCCGCCCTGATCCTGGTCGCCAACCCCATCATCCAGTACACCGTCTTTGAGAAGATCAAGGCCAGAATCGCCAAGACCCGCGCTCTCACCAGCTTTGACTTTTTCATCCTCGGCGCCATCTCCAAGCTCGCCGCCACCAGCATCACCTACCCATACATGTATGTTACTGGGGTTGCCATTGGCTCTCGACCCTGGCGGAACAAATGTGCTCATCGTTCTTGTCTTTCTTTTTCTTATGTCTTACTTTTTAGTGTGGTCAAGTCCCGCATGCAGCTCAAGCAGTCGGACGATGCCCGTGAGCGCTACAGCTCGATCATGGATGGATTCCGCAAGATCATCAAGTACGAGGGTGTTGCTGGTCTGTACAAGGGCATCTCGTCCAAGATTGTCCAGTCTATCCTCACAGCGTCCTTCCTGTTCATGGTTCAGGCTTCGCTGGTCCAGTATGTTGCCCGTCTGTTGACCACTCTTGGCATGCGCGCCCAGAAGCGTATCTAAGTGCTGTTTAAGGGTGACAAAGATGATATAGATATGAGAGACCACGCGGATAGAAATAAATAACGATGCCTAGAACAAAAGGAGTGGGACGATGACGATGGGTGGCTGACCGTAGGATAGTGGGTAGCAAGCGACACTTTTTGCTTGGTTATTATAAGAGAAAAGACGGGGGAAGGGGTTGTTTTTCATCTGCCTTCTTCCTTTCACCTTCCATCAATCCTTCTTACCACAGTTTGTAGTGCGTCTGCATCAAAGGTCGGAATTAGACGGTCCAATTATCCTCTAAAGACTGAATCGCGGTGGGGGGACCAAGTCCATAAAAAAAATAGATATCCTGCCAGGACAAAACTACATCTCCAAGGGCTTTGACACCGAGTGACAAGATATTACCAAAGAACATCCAAAGACATGCCATGGCAGTTCGCCTTATTGCATACATGGTATCCATTCTAAGAACCAATGACAGTTTGCTGACCAAGGCGAGAAATCGTACCTGTATGATTTCTCTTATACATCCAACGTGTATCCTAGTGGACCCCTATCCATGGGACCTCATCCAAGCAGCGATGGTCAACTTCAGTCCGAGATGCGGCAGTTAATAATAGTAGTCATGAGTGAAACGTCTCCATATGTGACTCGGGTGATGTGATCCCACAAAGAAGTCCTTCCCACCTGTGGAGGCTGCAAAAGAAACGCGCGGTATATAATAAATGAAAACGACCACATGCCAAGTATGCAACAATTCCGGTGTGCCACAGTTCTTGATGTTCGAAGAATCGAAAACCATAGGAGTACAAACATATTACTGAAGACCAGGGCTCTGACAACCAATCCATCGTATCCTTGGCGAACGAAAAAAAAATTTCATCAGTAAACGCTTATAGAGTCACTCTTCAGATCCACACATCAACTTCACAAACCAAATAAATGTTGAAAATGAATGCAGTCGTGGTCAAGGCAATGCCGTTCCTTCAGAGAGTAGGTCTTATCCTCCAAGTCTTTGATCATGATTACATTGTAGAACACTACCCTCCCCCCGCGAGTCCTTGATTTCTGCGTCTCTCCTTTCGCAGTTTGCCCTTGATCTCTCTCATCCTGTCCCCTACTACTACTGTGAGATTACCTGTCATGAACCAACCTAGAGAATGAGTTGTCAGGCAAATTCATACATCAAGGCATAAGACAAGGCCCCAGGTATGATGAGTAAGACAAGAACCCAGTACAACGCGTGAAGCAATACCATTCTTTCGTATAAAGAGCTCCCTTTCCTGCTGTTCTCATTTCCTCAGTCTACAATACTCTCCATATCAAATCTGATTGTCTATCCTTGCTAAAAATATAGAAGGGGAAAAATCAAGGGCACGCTGTGAAGGGACAACATCCAGGGACAACATCCAGAGACACATCAATGGACAACAGCTGTAACAGGATGAGACTCAGAAACGGTCCTGATCTTCTGGTTATTCTAGAGATTCAATCGTGCTACTCAAGAGACCAGGTCTCGACCCCAGATACCCATAACCATAAACAATCAGATAGACATAAATACCAGCGATAGGTGATCATGAAACGGCAGCTTTAATCCAAATTCCTCTCACTCTCTTACAGGAAGAAGGGATGAGCAAAGTTAACAGATGAGAAAATCAAAGGATGGTGTACCGTACTGTAGCTCGGGGCAAGGTTAGATCCACTCCAAACAAGATGTATCTGTGAATAGTAGCATGAGTTAAGCCTTTCCTTGGCTGAAAGGGCAGATACTAAGGGAGAGGAAACAAGGAATCGCACCAAAACCAGCACCTCCCTCCCCTTTCACCCTTACTGCTGGAATGAGTAGCCTGCCCTTAATTCGAGCGGAAACAGCAACGACGGCTAGCCTCACATCTTGCAGTGTTGTCCCTTCCCTAAGAAATTCCAAGGGGGTCCCTCCCTATTTTTATCCTGCAACACTTATTGTACATGTATAAAAGCAATGGAGCGATGGCCCCAAAAACCATTATCCTACCTTCCATCTCAGCCCCCACAGACATCCGACCACCTGGCACCAAGACAGCTAGGTAACAAAACTAAATTCACTTGAGATATGGACGCCTTTTAGCTGTGTTGTCTGTGACTCAACTCTACCTGATTATTATAGCAATGCGAAGACCGACTCAACTCCTCTCCCTCACACTCTTGGCGGTGCTCTCCCTCCAAGCCATGGTTGCCCAAGGCGCTACCAGATACCGGATCAAAAGCATGCAGGGCAGCAACGGCAACTATGTTGGGGTTAGACCCATAAAAACAGTATCTCAGTTCATTGAAACTGACGCTCCCATAACTGACTGGGGCATCGAAAAGGTTGAGGGAAACAAGTTCCGCCTCCGCGTTGGCAGCTATCCCAACGTCGGCATCCGCGACAATAGGGTGATTGCATCTTTGGAAGCAGATGACAATGTAGAGTGGTTAGTAGAGCATCAAGAGGCCCAAAACGGGTACACGATCATTTCTGCAACTCAACCCTACTTGGGCTGGACCAAGTCTCAGGAACCTGAGAGCCAACGGGTTGATATCAAACATATACTTGTCAGACCATCTGAACCTCCCCAATATCTTCCCAATCAGTTGTGGCACCTTGAGTCCATATAAGAGTAGTGGCTCGCGGCTTTGGTGGGGCCATATTTCTCCTGCTCCTTAACCTACATTTTTTTTTTCTTGGCTGTGAGTCCATTTGGCATCGACCAGTAGCTTGTGCAAACAATACATCTTCCCTTGCTTTCAATAAAGATCCAGTGCAAAATACACAACCTGAGGAATCTCACCTCTTCCGCTAGGTCAGGGCTGCGCCCTGCTCTTACCTCAGAGTGACCCTTGCTATCTTTCGTGGGAGGGGGGGGAGGGGGGCTAAAGGAAAAGTTTAGACATCCAACCTGATGGTCGCCTTCCCCTCAAATCTCTGTCACTCTGAGATATATGTGGCCCGGATTCTTGCCTACTGCTTGATTGACTGCTGGGGTGTGTTAATCTGCTCACGCGGCTGGCTGCCCAAGCACCCATAATGGTGTGAGAGTAGCGTTTCTGTTCGTATAATCGTTTCGGTTTTGAAGCAAACCCGAAACCGATACGAAACCGAAATTATCGTCTCGTCTCCATTCGGTTTCGTATATCGTCTAACGATCAGAAACGCTAGGTGCACATGGACTTCAAATCTTAGATATCATTTGCAAGGTATGCGTTGACAGATGGTCAACATTAAACAGTGCGGTAAAAGACAGTGGGAGTGTAACCCGACACTCATGCCCTTGATGTTTAACAGGAACATCGAAGGTGGGGCGCCGCATTTCTAAAGATTTCATCCGCCCGACATGGGCATAGATCTGCCAACATATTGATTGATACAAGACGATCGAGTGCGGAGTGGCACCATGAGCGTGTCCTTCATGGAGAAATCTGGAAAATATTCTCACAGTATCGTTCGGATGAGCACATGGCAGAATCAAATCTGTGTATCCAAGAAAAACACTGAAGAGATACCCATTCAGATCCTCAGTTACATTTAGAGTCGGCTCCTCTTCATAGTTCAGTTTTTAGTGTTTCAGTTGGAAAAGGCTGCTCCTGTGAATATGACATATCTGGAGATGCCAAATCAACAGAAAATAGAAGAGACCAGCAACGAGGTTGTATTGAAATCACTGCGTGGTATGAGATGTAACGAGATAAAAAGGCGCTGTTCAAGTTTACTCTCCAGGCCAGTATTTGTACTTGCCTTGTGACGTCTATCTGTATTAAAGTAAAAAAGGGAGTGGCCGCCTCGGCTAACCTGTCTCACGACGGTCTAAACCCAGCTCACGTTCCCTATCATGGTTGAACAATCCAACGCTTACTGAATTCTGCTTCAATATGATAGGAAGAGCCGACATCGAAGGATCAAAAAGCAACGTCACTATGAACGCTTGGCTGTCACAAGCCAGTTATCCCTTTCGCCAGAACTTGGTTCCCTGTCTGCCGTGTCTCTGGCAGACATGCCTCTCGGATTTCTCACCACCATGGGCGAATGATTGCCGTGCACGCGTACAACATGTGTGAGACGTTTAGTCATAAAAAAGTGCTACACGACATTCAACCGACTCGCAAAGCGTCTAATGAACCTCACGCATAAAACTGTCGCGCTCTGTGGATATTCCTGTATTAAGGGGTGGATTATATTTCATTGTGTAACAGTAGGGTCGACGAAGGTCCTCCTTTGCCAACTATATATAATAAAGTTGGGGAGTGATGTGTGCATAACGACGAGCTGAGGAAGGATAAATAGTTATAAACACATCGGATTGCTTCACTTCTTTAATCCTCAACCCATTTACTCCTTTCGACTTTACCCTCCCTATTCGAGTCCACCCACACTTTTCAGCTCTACCCACTCTCTTTGACTTCAGGAACGCACTTCGGACAAATCTTCGGCTACATAGACCGTTTACACTGGCATACACGTCATGATGCTGAGTCGAAGACTGCTGCAGAGCTTCTTTGTATTACTAGCAATGACTCTGAGTGAGCGAAAGTCCGGTATCGCGAGCGCAGTAGGTGCTGGACCAAGGAGCGCAGCCTGTGCTTTTGGATTCAATAACACCTTCTATATCATGGGGGGATTGGTTAGTATGCACAATAATGGTTTTGAGCTTTGATCTTCACCGAGAATCGAAGTAGTGTAGCTGAAAAACTGCTTCTTTTACTTCCTAACAGATGGACACAACTCAAGACCACTACAACTTCGCGAGTACTCCTTTGCCAATCACCAGTGGTGACAAGTCACCCATGTGGGCCCAACTCCCTAACCCCCCAAGCTGGCAAAACATGAGAGATCTTTCCTCACCGCCACAATTTGATTGCGCCTGCACTAAGCATGGGAAGGTCTTTCTTTTCGGTAACAACGTCGGATTTGCCATATACGATATTACTAAGGGCTCTTGGGATGCCCAGACGCCAACTTTCGAGACACCTGGACTTTCCTTGGCCAACCTACAGAACCAAGCAGGGCTTAGGGCTGCCGTTCATTCCGATGGATATCATATCTCTGTCGTTGCCACATCACCACCCACCTACATGGTGCTGAACTCGGAACACAATACCATCCAAAGTGTTAGTATCCCTGACTTACCGTCCCACCTGTATGGCTATTGCTTGGGTGTCATCCCTGATTCATCCCAGCCGGCATTATGTGGAGGGTCAAAGGTTGGCATCTTTTCTGGGGAGTGCTTCCTACTACATCTGACCGGCAATGTAGCTTTATCCAATGCTACAAGCATACCAGATCAACTGGAAGGATGTGCTCTTGTGCCCTACAAGGATGGTTTTTTTTTTAACCATGGCTACCATCGATCCTATGCATCCTTACCACCGTATACACCACTTCCTTACCCTGGCTTGTACTACTACTATGCCAAGGCAAGCCTTATGACCCTTATCCCAAAAACCCAATTGATTGCCTATCCAGTTCGCTGGTACGTGGCTACAGCAGTGATGCCAGGATCAAATGTAGCAATTTTCTACGGAGGTGGGATGGATGGTTTGAATTTCACAAGCGATTTTGCAATCTTGAATATGACAGATGCTACCTGGGTTGGACGCTTGGATCCTGTGATAAGTGGGTATTATCCACCCATGCCAGATAACTCCACTTTCCCAACTCCGCCTCCCGATGGATACCATGGACCCACATCGGAATTCAAAAAGGTGTCCATTGCTGCTGTTGTTGTCTTGTGGATAGCCATGTTGCCATTGGCTGTGCTTGGTATTGTGCAGATTGTCGAGAAATGGGATGGATGGCATAACCTCCAAAAGATGTTCATTATCCGCAGACAGGTATGTAATCTTGTTCGTTATGAAATGATGATGGGTCACTGTGGAGAATGAGAACAAGAGAGGGATCTTTACTGAATGATCTGACAACTGCTCTTTATGACCAATGTGATCGCATGGCCGCAACAAATTGGTAGCATTATTACGACGCACTCTCCGTGCTCCAGCTCAGCTCAGTGTAGAGATACCAAACTAATTGACCGTATTGCCTCTTTCAATAAAACCAGGGACCCCACACTTTACTTGATAATGAAGAAGTGGGCGGACCTGGATCCGTCTCTGAACCTGGCAGTCTAAGCAATGATATTCAAGAAGGCAGAGATATTTCCTATCAAACAATTATTCCAACTACTGGAGGAGTCAATGCTCACCCCAGTCCAGGCCATAATACGTTCAATCGTAAACTCACATCTAGGAATCCACAGCTTCGATGACTGGTATTTGCTTTTTTCCTATTCCTAGTCAGAGGTTCTGGTGCTTGTCCCCACTACGCCACTACAATACATATGAAGATCATTCAAAATAGATGTTGAAGAGCCTTTAAATTTTCAATTGATCACAAAAAAAAGAGAATGCAACCCTATTAACTTTTATAAGGGTACCGCCTACAAACTTCAGGAGACCTGCGCTGGAAATAAAGGAGCACGAACTTTTCGTGTTCCCGCATGCGCTGGAAGAAAAACAGCCCAAACCTTATTGCCAACCAGCACAAACCGTTGTCGAAACAGCGCACGCTGTTCCCAAAGCAGCGCAAACCTGAAGCGAACCAGTGCAAACCTTATTGCCAACCAGCCCAAGCTGTTTGCTAAACCAGCGCAAACCACTTCACAACGTCTTTATTTCACCCTTGTCCATTCACCTCCTTAACTCGCATCTCTCCTCTCGCTCCCTTCACTCCTCTCGTTGCCATGATACTTCTCTAATTCAACCCATCACTTTCTCACTCGCTTCTCTCTTTATTTGGCATGTGTGCTGCATAGATACGGTGGTAAGATGGGAAGGTGGAGAGGGATTAGGATAGAGTAAAGCTAGAGTAAGAAGAAACAAAGCAGTCAGGGCAATGAAAAAGAGAGAAGCGAGTGAGAAAGTGATGGGTTGAATTAGAGATTTCTCATGGCGACGAGAGGAGTGAAGGGAGAGAGGGAAGAGATGCGATTTAAGGAGGTGAATGGACAAGGGTGAAATAAAGACGTTGTGAAATGGTTTGCGCTGGTTTAGCAAACAGCTTGGGCTGGTTGGCAATAAGGTTTGCACTGGTTCGCTTCAGGTTTGCGCTGCTTTGGGAACAGCGTGCGCTGTTTCGACAACGGTTTGCGCTGGTTGGCAATAAGGTTTGGGCTGTTTTTCTTCCAGCGCATGCGGGAAAACGAAAAGTTCGTGCTCCTTTATTTCCAGCGCAGGTCTCTGCTAATAGGGAAGAAATAGTGACGTCGTCCAGATTTTGGTTTACGCGTCATACTTTCTGTTTTCACTATCCCTGATTCACCAATTATCATTCACCTTAGTTTTTCTTTTTTTCGCCATCTTTCCTTCACCTTCCTCTCTCCCTCACCTTCCTCTCTCCCGTTTTTGCTACCACCACCGCTTCGATAGTTTCTCTTTTCTTTTTTCGCCATCTTTCCTTCACCTTCCTCACTCCCGTTTTTGCTACCACCGCCGCTTCGATTTAAGTCATGCGGGATTCTGCATTGTCCTCCGGTGTTGGGCTACGGCCATCCCCCTCGAACCTTCTGCGGCGTTCGGACTTGACGTCGTCGGATATCCCTCGACAAAGAAGGACGGCCATAATGTTTATCGGCAACACAGGAGCCGGGAAGAGCGCTCTGCTTAACCAACTCGGAGGGAATTTTCCGTCAGATATCAGCTGCAGACATGGAGTCACCACAGACATCTCGGAGGCTATTGTCGATCTGGATGGCGAAAAAGTGGTGTTGATGGATGTCCCCGGTTTAAATGAACCGTCGAAAGAAGTCAACGATAGGAATGCGAGGATCCTTATTGAGGCGCTAGCCAGGGGTTACGACTACAAGCTGATGTTCGTCTTTCGGCACTCGGAACGCACCGTAGAGGCACCCGACTTGGGTCTACTCCAACAAGTCAACCTGTGTCTGCGCAAAGCCAACATATTCCGAGATGGAGGAGCGGACGGTATTGACGGCGCTGAGAGTTCAAGAATTTCTTTCGGTATCATTGTCAACGGCATACCGGGAAAGAAGGCGTACAAACATTACGAACGGTTCCGCGATGAGAAGTTTCGAAGTGTGTTCCAGGGGCTGCACACTCCCGACGTTCCTTTCGATATTCAGGTGGACGAAGTACTCCTTCTGAAATATGATGATGAGGTGGAAGAAAGGGTGTTCAGAGAGATTTTGACTGAATTTGTCAAAGCGCGACAAGCAGTTCCTATTTCTGTCGAAGGAGACATCAATGTTAGCGATAGTCTCCTGGCTCGGATTAGATTAGGTCTGGAAAAGATGAAAGGGCTAGCTATCGGAGTTGTATCATTGATCGCCGTTGTCGCCGTTGCAGTTATCGATGCAAAGATGCAAGGCATTATATAAAGCCAAAGCTATTCGTTAGTACTCTACAAAGCTTTAATTTTGATGCACAAAAAATGAATAATAGAGAGTAAAAGTTGAAGTATTGTTCTTGATAAAGAATAAGGAGTTTGTGTGGGCAAGTGTTAATCTCAGGTAGTGATATAGATGTGAGTAGTAGAAGTGTACCAAAAAAAAGGCGTGAGTAGTAGTAGGTAGAGAGTGAGTGAGTGATAGAGAGTGAGATGCGAGAGTACCCCTCCTTAGGCACGGGAGGGCGGTGTAAGGCATTCTCCATACGTGAATGAAACCTCGACAATGGATTCTTACATTTTAAAAGGCCCCTTAACAGTGGCTCTGAAGAAAAAGAGATAAGGAAAAGAGAGATGTTGTTCTTTCGAACAAATCTATATAACAATGGGCTTAATCTCGGCAGATCGTAGCAACAAGGCTACTCTACTACCTACAATACCCCCGTTCAATTAAAGTTGTCGGCAATGGATTTATCTCTTCCAATATTTGAAATTAACATTAGCAGGAACCTCACAAAGCCTTTCCACTCTGCAAGATAACCCACCTAGTATGATTCAGGCTCTAAGGATCGATCTATTGGTATTCAACTTGTTATCGGAAAAGGGAGTAATCGTCGCGTTCTAGCACGGGTTCTCAACTCAGATATTCTGACTTTCCCTGTCAGTGCAAATTAACAGGGGTGTCTGACAGGGGGTGTTCAAGAATTGCTCTTTTTTTGGACGCACCGCTGGCACAAAGATCGTTTGACCAGCGCTAGTCGTCGCTCTCAATGGCTTCATTTTTCTCGCCTTACATCGTGATTCTCCTTGAAGAGTTTCTTAAAGAGTCTCCTCAAAGAGCCAAATCCAGGCACCATTTGGCTGTTCATTTGATCCCCCGTTGCCATTTCAGGCACCCCGAATATCGCTGGAGGACAATCACTTTTGCTTTTGCTTAAGTAGCCCTAATGTCATTTTATCCTCTCACCTTTATCTGCTTCTCTCCCTCTTCGTCTTCTCTCTCTCTTTTACTCTCTATTTGTCTCAATCACTCTCTCTTTGTCTGCCTCTCTCTTTGTCCGCCTCTCTCTCTCTTTGTCTGCTCTACAAAGATACTATCTGTGCGTGTAAGTCTGTGAATCCCTCCTTTGCTGCAGAAAAGCAACGCCCAAAAGCGAAGGAGAATACGTGAGTGTTGAGTGTGAGCATGAAAAAAGAAACAGACAACGTGTTTAAGATTTCTCGAAAGTCGCTCTCCCCCTTTGCTCTTGTTCGGCTTGCCATTTATACGACCTAACTTGCTTCGCGGTGAAGCTCCATGCCTAGTTATAGGTGTAAGTTTTGAAGGCATCATTGTTGATGGTGAGATCGATAGCCATCATACAGGCACGGAAACGGAGGGCGAGGAAGAGAGAAGAGAAAGATAAAGTGAAGGAGAAAGAGAATGAGAACAACACACTACAGCTGCAAATGTCTTTCTTGACCGATTGCTTATGTATTTTTTCGTAACTCTAGTTCTTTTTATTCTCGTTTCTTTTAACATGGGGAAGGGGGAAATATGCATACAAGTACGTTTCTCTGGGATTGGAAAATCCTCTTGCAAGAACAAAGGAACTGAGGATGGTGGTACCTTGCATGCGGTGAGATGTTTATAGATCTAGAGTCGGACTAGGTGCCGGCGCGCGAGACTAATGGTAGCAATTTGCGACAATCAACTATTCTTTTGAAAAAATGAGATACCAAAAACGAGCGTACCCGTAGCAACGCTACTTTTTCTTTTTTAGCGACAACTCTTCGCATTAGCCGCTTGCACCGTTTGCGCTCAATAAGAGGTGTAATGTACAAAACTAAATACAGTCACTTTTTAAATGGACCCAATGATATCGAGTTTTTGACATGAATGAACTTTTTTTTTGTTTTCATCCTTTCCTCCCCAACCGGGCCAAGCAGCTTCTCTTCATTCTCCTCGTTCGCCGTATGTAACTGAAGTATAGTTTATTTTATGCAGTCGTCATCGCCATTGTGTAGAGACCATGCAACTGCATTGAGACAGATTACGAAAAGTAAACTCAGCTACATGCCCCTCATTCAGCAGGCTGACCAGTGCATTGTGTTACCTCTTTGTTCTTGATGACTTCTTCCAGACGCTTTGGCATGCGCTCATACAGTTTTTGAAGAAAGTCATCAGGGAGGTCTGTCCAGATCTCCTGCGCACGTTCCCAGAGGTCCTTCGGCCTCTCTGGCGGCTCTGTATTACGATCCAGCCTGCGTTTCATGTACGCCCAAACATGTTCGATGAAGTTGAGGTCGGAAGAGTCGGCGAGCCAAGGAAGGATAGTAATGTCCTCTTCCTCAATGAGCTCCATGACCTTGCGTGCAGTATGTACTCGGGCATTGTCCTGCTGAAAGATGAATGTCGCCTCGTCCATGCCCCAGAAATCACGCGATTGCCGAACATAATCCTTGACAACAGTGAGGTAAGCATCTGAATTGACCTTCCCCGTGATCCAGCTAGCATCACCGACGCCAAAAAAGGTGACTCATCCCACAACATCATCTTTCCACCACCTCTTTGAATGTTGGTTGGACTTGATGAGATTGAAGTCGTCGGCGATTGGGTCTACTGTGGTAGTAAGACTTACTGAAGGTCCCGAATCAACTAATCGTCGTCTAATCGGAGAACACCACTTTCTTCCAGTCGTCCTTTGTCCATTGAATGTGGAATTTGGCGAATTCAAGCCTTCGAGCTCTTTGATCTCGGTTTAGATTAAGCTTCTTGGATTGCGAGTACGTCCTCACGCCCTCCTGAAATAGATTCTGTCGGACCGTGCTGATGTGAACCTGCTTTCTTTCTGTCGATCGCGCGAATCGTTGCCCATCCTTATATATTTTCAAGTCGCCTATGTCATAATGGTGTGCCAAAGCCAATCTTGCCTTGGTCGAGATCGCTTTTGGTGTTCCTGGGTTTGGTGGTGGAATGTTTTCTTTGTCTTTCTCCTTGATCTTGCAATCAAAAACTTTGAGATGTTGAGTGGTTAAGCGACTTTTCTGATTGATTTCTTTCTTTTACGTCCCTATACAAGCATAGCTGCATGCAATTTTGCACGCGCACCGTGCTATTGCGATCTGCAAAGTGACACACATTTTTTATTTTGTTTCTGGACGTCAGGTGGGAGCCACTTGAGCTAACTGATTCAAATAACTATTGCAGAAGAGCTATGATCCACTTCTATCCAACAAAATAAACCCCATCACGCTCGCGTATCTGTTACACCGAGCAATTCGAAGCTGAAAAAAGTGTGTACACATTTTTCAGGCCTGAAGGGACACACTTTTTTTACCATATTTTTCCTTGTCTGGAAGGTGCTCAAATTTGTGAACTCACTTTTATTGTTTTGAAGCAGACTTGGGCGCAGACTGCGCCAAAACGTCGTCCAAGTCCTCATCGTCCTTGTTCCGTTTCCGGATATAAAGTATATATGTGTAAGGACAATAAGTGACAAGAACAGAAGAAGTGAGTTGTATTTTTACGTTCCGTCTGTACTCCTTTTTATGTAGTGAGCACAGACCAGTAACGTGATATGTTCAGTCAACTAAAAAATGCGCACTATTTCTATGGAAATAGTGCACCCCGATACAGTCCTCGTCGACACGGCTTGCGCCCCTGTTGTCTCGACCTCCTGATGCTGCTCCTTCCTGTGGTTCCTCGTAAAAGCTACTCGTGGCCGCCTATAAAGTGAAACGAGAAGGTAAAATGTGAGCTGATCATGCAAACAAAAGGCAGTAGGTGTTGTTGGTGATGTGGCATTTGACGGGTTGCTTGCACGTTACGTTGAGGTCCCAGTTGTTGGCCTCGAGGTAGAACTGGGCCTGTTCGGGGGCGGCTCCAGAGACGGCGATGAGTTCTGCGTGGTCAGCCATGGCTGTGTGTGAATTGCTGGTGAGTGTGGTGGATGAGTAAGAGAATAAGAACAAAAAAGTAGCAGATCCAGCCCCTTGAAGGCGAAATTCGCAACGCGATGTTGTGATGACGCAGTCACCTTCGTCGATTTGATTGCGAACAGCGCGTGGTTTTTATTTGAATTCAGCGGTGGTTTAATTGTATCCAAGGCACTTATAGGTAGTTACATATATCTTACAGCTTGGAATCGTTCTTCAAGGTCAACACCAGCTTGCCAAACTGGGCTCCAGCCTTCATGACATTGAACGCCTCTTCAGCAGACTCAAGTCCAGGCCAGACCTGACTGACCACAGGCTTGATCTTGTGCTTCGCAACAAAGTCAATCATCTCGCCAAACTCGACGCGCGATCCCTAGGAGAAAAACACAGTTGTTCATGTTAGCTAATGATATTAAACATCGCCTATGTTTTATGCTTGCTTCGCTGAAGATTGTGTTGACTGCTCCATAAAACAAGGACTCACCATGGTGCTTCCACGGACTTCGATGTTGCGCAAGACGGCAATCATGGTATAGTCGACCTCGGACTTGCCGGCCATTCCATAGGAGACAATGATGCCTCCCATGCGAAGAAGCTTATTGAAGGCCTGGAAGCCATCACCTCCAGCACCGTCAATGACAACGTCAAAGGGTTCGCCATGAGTAAGGTTTTGAAGTTGGGAATCCCAATTGTCTATATAGTGGATGTCAATGAATTAGAAGACAGGAGCGTTAGAGGCGCTTAAATAATCGCAGCGATTCGAAATGAAACTAAGGCAGATGCATGACACGTGGGTGGCATTGTACCTGCTTTGTAGTTGACACCTCCCTGAGCACCAAGCTCGATAGCCTTGAGGATCTTGGCGTCGTCCGATGAGTTGACATAAACGTTGGCGCCAGCAGCAACACAGAACAACAGAGCCATCAGAGCAACACCTCCACCTATCGGATAGTCATTCAGAAGAGGACGATAAATGCGCCGGTTCAGTCTCTACCTTCTGCCATTTCCATGGGTGCCATACATGGCCAACATTGACCGCGGCGCGATAGACTAGTATGGGTGCTTTTTTCTTTTCTGTCCATCGATTGTCTTTTCAAGATTGCTTACCAATTCCAGTAATAAGGACGTTCTGACCTTCGCGGACTTGTCCCTTGGTGAATACAGCACGCCATGCTGTCAGGCCAGCCAGAGGCAGGGCAGCAGCCTCGGCGTCAGTCAAGTGGTCAGGGACCTTGAAGAGATCGTCCTGCTGCGCGACAAAGTGCTCCGAAAAGAGGCCTAGCATATAGAGAGCGATGCGGGCAATGGGTCAGGAATGGATATGTAAAAAGAACCAACCCCGCACCAAAAAAAAAAAAAATGAATCCATCATGCTACGGTTTTTTTTCTTCGCTGAAACGATTTCCTCCCATCCTAATTTTTCTCTTTGATGCGGAGGGTCTTGTTTCCCACGAGTGATAAACAAAAAAAATCCCTACCTGGAACAGGCCCACCACCAAGGATATAGTAGTCCTCCTCGGGTCCCCTGGGGTCCTTGGTCCAGCCGACCGAGGGCATGACGACAACACGGTCGCCAACCTTGTGCTTGGATGAGTTGCCCTTGACCTCTGCGATTCTGCCAACACCATCTGCTCCCAGGACCGAGTCGAACACAATGACCTGAACAAAAAAAAACAGCAACAAGAACAACAACATAACAACAACCAACGGGTGAGTACAAACTGGATCATTTGCACCCTTTCCACAAATCTGATCGGGGACACAACAAAATCACGTCACACAAAGTGAAACACAGCGGCATCAAGTACGTTCTATCTCTTACAGGATACACTCCCTTGCGGATCCAGACCTCGCGGTGATTGAACGAGACAGCGTGAACGTCCAACAGAGCCTGACCGTCCTCTGTGAGTTCGGGTTTGGGGATATCGACCAGCTTGGCGTTGTGGTAGGTGGGCTCAAAGTTGGTCTCTTCGACAATAACGGCCTTCATATTGTTTTGCAGTTGTGGTTGTGGTTGTGGTTGTGGTTGCTGTTTTTTTTTTTTTGAAAGGAAGAAGAGGGGTCGGCCGACAGCTTTTATAATCTCCTGAGCAAAAGTGGGATGTAACGGCCGATCGGTCATCTTTCTTCCGGGACAGCCGATTTTCGCTGCGGACTGCATCCTGCACATACGTAACGCACATAGAAGATCACAGAGCTCTGAAGACTTTAGTTGGCGCATTTGTAAAGTATTACAAATGCGCTCATTATTAATAAGGTTCCTTTTTGAAAGTACTATTCCGCGGTTTCGCTCGCGGAGGTGTGGAGCAAGTTTGAAGTAATTAAAAAAATGGAAGAAGATAATATCATGGGGATGTAAATGGCTTATTCTCACTTCCCTACGCAGGACTCCCGTGGAAACCTTATTTTTTTGCTGAAATCTTTTAAATTTTTCTTGAGTTCTGCGCACAATAAGGCCCACAGAGAGGCCCCAGCTGACGCCAGCACGGAAACTTCGCTGGGGTTCCCTTCTCGGATACACGCGGGTTACCTCCCCATTTCTTCCCATTTTCCTTTCTTTGTTGAGCATATATCAGGTTCAATGTGGACACGACACTGAAAATTTGAGAAATCTTAAGCGGAGTACGGAAAAACGCCGTAGAAATCCCGTGGGAAAATGGGGGATTTGAGAATAAGGCATTTACATCCCGTGAGATTATCTCGCTCCAAAAAAAAAGGTGGTGGTGGTTGAAAATTACAATGTTTATTTGTGTTTGTCACTTCCTACGTTTCTCTCTCTCGCCTCTTTTAGTTGGAGGTTTTATTTTTATTTTTCTGTCTTCTCTTTTCTTATTTTCTGCGGTACAAACAGACACTCAGGCAAGAATCTCTGGGAAGAGATCGACAAGGCCGAGCCACCTTTGTCCACCTGTCCACCCTCCGTGGGAGAAAAATGTGGGCTCTCAAGCAAGAGCAAGAGATCACCTGTTGCTTTTTTTACCAAGGCAAAGTCGGGCATTCCTCGGCTTTGCCTCTTTTGTTTGTCTTTCTGTCCTTGCTCCCTTCCAACACACATTCCCCCTTCCCCCCCCCCCTCTCTCTACCCTCTTTTCCTTCCCTCCCCCTTTTTTCACTCAAATGCCATGGATTTGTCAAGGCCATTGGAGACGAGCAAATTGCCAACAGCAACAAGAGCGCTTTATTGTCCTTTACTTCGCCACGCTCTTGTCAGCAGCCGTCCTCACCAGTATCATTTTCCTCGCCCCTGCCATTGTCACACAAACAACGGCACCACCACCAAGCACAGGTTTTCATTGGGCTGTGCTCGACGAAAAGACGCTATATGTCGAGGGTGATCTCGCATAAAGTGCTTCCCATCCGACCTTCTACTCTTTGGACTTCACGAAGCCCTGCAATTGTGGCAAATCTTGCTCTGGAGGTCGGGACAGGCACTGCGGCAGTGACCGTGTTCCTTACAATAGTCACAGGGAGCATCCTTGGCCCAGACTGTGTGGATCTTGTAGCCCCAAGCTGGTACCTCTTACAGGTCGGCCTTAGTAGTTTCTGGAAAGTTAATGGCTTGATTGTCCTGAACTGGACTCTGCTGAATATTGCACAGTGAGTCGCGTAGAAACTGTCTCCTTTGGCATCGAAAATGACTTTGTAGATTTGTTGTCATCTGGCATTTTTCGTCACACGATCTGTGTGAGTGCCTTTCGACCCATTGGGTGAGTTGGGAGAAGGGGACTAGCCAGATCCTGGCTTGTGAGGGTGGTTGGGGGAATGGTGGGATGTATGCGAATGGTGGTTTTTCGACATAAGGGAAAGAAGGCTTCCGAAAAAGGAAATGAGATCAACTTTAAGTTTTTTTCCTCCTCCGTCAATGAAATCGACTACAGCTTTTTTTTGGACTACCGAGATTTATTCTGTCCTTAAGGGTTCAACATTTTTGTCTTAATTCACGTATACACGGTCCTCATTGGCCTGATACTTACAACCCCTGACCCCTAACAGGTGTCAAAAGTCCGCAAACTCGTCCTCGTCATCTGCAGCATCCTTCAATCGCCTTCGATTCGAATCAGACTTGCGAGATGGTGATGACGACGAATGGTGGCAACAAGCCATCCGACACCGGTTTTTCTCAAATCAATTGTATGATTCACGGCAAAATGTGATGATCTAGATGCCTCCATTTGCAAATGGCAGACAGTTGGGTGTAACTTTGTATTGGTGAGGGTTCTCGCGTTGTTTCCAGACGAGCATGATGTTCTGGAATCTGTATTTGTGTTTGATACACACGAAAAAAAAAAAAAGGTCATTGTCAGTGACTGCATTTTCTTTTGCACCTGGTAAAAAACAGCATTCTTCAGAACGACACGTCTTTTTTTCTTACGGCATGACCCAGTCATCACAATTCACTGGACAAAAATTCTGCACACCCTCAATCATAGCAGCCTGTACCTCCGGGCTTTGTTCCGCCTCCTTCTTATAAACTTCTTTCACGACCTTCAAGACCGCCTCGTGGACATGCTCAAAGACCCCATTGTCAAGATCCCAGGGTGCAAAACAGGCAATCGATTTCGCACTCCCACAAAACTCTGCGGGAGATCGTAGACCAGGCTTGAAACAGGCACCACGAAACATGTTATATATGGTCATGTCCACGACTTTGTTTCTGCCCTGATTCTTGACATGACTTGTGGGATCAGTTATTTGGAGGCCTCGGCGAGCTGTGGGTTTGAGATCGTGGAGGCTTGATGCTCCAAGACCGCCTGGTATTTCTTTGTTAGGAATGTGACGGCATCACCACGGCATGCTTCCTCTGTTGTACCGAAAAAGAAAAAAAAAATAAGAGTAAGTTTTGGTGGAATGAGTAAGGTCGTTCTCCATCTGACATCTGCTCGTTGTCATTGTGGTGCGGTGGTGGAGGTTCGAAGGCTGTGTCGATTTGTGTTCTATACAGGTACGACGGGATGGTGGGGGTGCTATCTCCAGAGCCAAAAGGTGCTGACTGGAGTGTGAGAGAGTGAGAGGTATTACCACAAGCATGGACATAGGAGGCCGCGATGGCGAGCAGAGCAAGTTGTAGACGCGCCATGCATGTATAGTTATGATGGATAAGAGTGAATGATGAGGAAAAGGCTGTAAGAGTGAAAGAGAGATAGTTGAAGAAATTTGCTGAAAGAAACGTGGAGAGAAGTCAGGAGTGGTGACGGGACGTTGTTTACGGTGTGGAGACGAAAGGATGGAAGTGACTAGTTCTCCTCAATTGCTCTGCCCAGATAGTAGTAGCAGCGGTCAAAAGTGAATATGGTCTCTGCATGCCCTTGATCTTTCGGGCGCAATCCTTCCTTTCTTTTAGTGTCCTTTCTTTTAGTGTCCCTCCTTGGCCTCCTTTCTCTCGGATGATCTTCCTTTCTTTCAGTGTCCTTCCTTGATCTTTTTTGGCATCTCACTTCGACTCGGTGTACCCTGATCTTTTCCGGCTTCCTGCTACTTCTCAACATGCTCTTGATCTTTTCTTTGTTCTTCCTTCTCTCAGTACGCCCTTGATCGTTTCAATGTCCCTAATTCTGAGCGAACTATCCAATGCTTACTGAGCTCAGTATTTTTTTGGCATGCCAAAAATACCTTTCATGTCCAACAACCCTTTCTTTCGAGAAAAAGGCCCTAGAAAGTATGAAAAGGTAACAAGAAAATAGAATGAGTCTGGGAACAGAAAGGGGCAGGGACGGTTAGGGCAGTTGGCTTGGACAGCCAAGCGTTCATAGTGATGTTGCTTTTTGATCCTTCGATGTCGGCTCTTCCTATCATACTGAAGCAGAATTCAGTAAGCGTTGGATTGTTCACTCACTAATTGGAACGTGAACTGGGTTTAGACCGTCGTGAGACAGGTTAGTTTTATCCTAGTGATGAAAAGGCCATCCCGTCGAAACCCCTTTTTCATGCAACATTTTCAGGAGCCCCATTTTCATGCTCTTCTTCTTTCCTGTTCGCCGTCATCTCCCCCTTGCGGTAAGGGCAAATTAATGGGCATAGTGGACAACGATGCTGAAAAAAAAAAAAAAAAAAAAAAAAAAAAAAAAAAAAAAAAAAAGTACCATTTCCAAAGTACCCTTTTCTTTTCCAAAGTACCCTTTTGGTTTTCCGTCTCCAGAGCCGGATCCCGGAGAGCTACCCGGGAAAAGCCCTCCTTTGCCCCTATCTGGCCCTTAATACTCGCACGGTCCTCCGGGCCCTCAATATCGAGTACATAAGCTTTTATTTTACTAACGACTCTGGAAATGGTTACAATAACCTTTTTCTTTTTCAAAGAGAAAGCTTAGCAGCTGATGGAGAAGGACTGCAACTCGCTATTACCATACCAGTAATCCACTTGCCCAGAGGATTTGGAATAGAAGGGACTTTTTGTACAGTCGTCATTGGTGTCCCAGTAAACCCATTGCCCCTGATAATTAACTACATAATAAGCAGCCCTGTTCTTTTGGGCGTCAGTCAATTGGTTGCAACCGCAAGCGGTCCAAACTCCAAGGACGTTGTTATTGTTGTTGTAAAGTGTAACCATCGTGGCTTGAACACTGGCGACAAGCATGGCAACAATAAGGAAAAGGGACATTTCGAATCGGGACATAGCTTTTACAGTATGGGATATTGAAGCAGTAGACAAGGAAGAATGTAGCTCTGTTACTAATGAAGGCTGCCACGCCTTATGTGCAATATAATCGCGATAGTCTAGTCATGTATCCTTACGAGAGTCTGGTCAAGAATGTGTAGGTGAGTGTGGTAGCGTGTGCTGTGGGAGTCAACAATGGAGGGGGAGCAGGAGAGAAAGGGATTGACAGGGAAAAGAAGAGAGGGAAAAGAAGAGAGTGAAATGAAGAGAAGATTGAAACTAGAGGAGAGTGGAGAACGAAAAAAGAGAAAAGTGGGGGAAAAAAAGTAGACGGGCAAAGAGAAGTGAAAGTAGAAAAATGTTAAGCAGAAAAAAGGGCTTCGACGGGAGGGCCTTGCATGTTGGGGAAGGCAAACAGGCGATGCAATCAGAGAAAGGGAGTCAGTCAGATGACTTCGGGCTTTAGCCTGTCCCAGTGTCCCTGACTTTGTGCAAAAGGGAAAATGGAGGAAGAAGGATCGAGAATAAGAGCAGCACTGCGGCGAAGGGAATATCATAAAAAAGCGGTATTTTTAGGGGTACAACGTCTTTGGACGCGATTGTTTCGTGTTTTTCTCAGCGTTTTGTTCCAGTTTCGTCTTTCAATTAATCACCCACGTTCCACTCCTTCATTTTAGTCACTCGTCAAACATTCCAACAATCACTATTTTACACGTAACGGGAGAATCAATTTAATATACCAACTGGCCAAAAGCATTCACTACTTCGGTATTTGCCCTTGTCGATTACCTCCATCACTGTTTCGACTTCAAGTTTACGCGGAAAAAGCTCGAAACCCAGCTTTTCAAATGCAGATGGAATAGATTTCTCCAACTTCTCTGCGGATTTGTTTTCCAACATTTTTTTCTTGCGCCTTTCGATTTCTTCCTTTGGAACGACTTTCAGAATGGCAGCCCCCAAATTTTTCCAATCATTGATATTAAAATCAACATCATACCTCAGGATTTCATTCCCTTGACTATCACATACCGTTGTTCGACCACCTTCTTCCTCATTGCGCCAATCGCAATATCTCAGGTTCATAACTTTACCGTTGACATGACGCAAATCAAAGTCCATGGCAGTTCTGCCATGTACCCCGTCGTAGTAGTACCCACTGTCAATGGCACTTTCGATGTCTTTTCGCTGATGAAAATGTCTTGTTTCATTTCTCTTTGAAACTTTTGAAACTTTATAAAAACTTTCGCCATACTAGGAAAAAGAGAGGACTCGGTTTCAGTAAGGGAGATACAGACAAGACCAACAAGAATAAATGGAACTGGCTACCTTATTAGATACCTTACCTTGGCTTTTAAGAGGATCCCTTGGAAAGCATGCCAGGAAAAAAAGCCTGCTAACAAAAGGTTGATTGCCATGAAAGAGCGAGTTCAGACACCTGTTGATCCAGAGGTGTAAGGGCCAGAGAAGAGAATGAGAGGGGTTGGATAGGAAAAATAAATGATGGGCTTGTTACTGAGATATGTCTTAAGTAAAAAATTGATCGAAGGGTGACGATTTGAGGGTTTATATAACGGAGAGTGAGGCGAAGCGGCAAGAAGTAAAGTAATAGAGTTTAAGCATGCATGCTCTGGTGACAAAGCAAGCGCGCCAACAAACGTTGGTGAGACAATGACATGCTTGTGGCTCAAAACCACCTGGGCGTTCATAGCAAAGACGCTTCCCTCCTTTTGCCATTTAGCTAATGGGTGTTGGTTCTAAGGTCTTATCCTTGCATCTGCAGAACTAAAAAAATGTGGCTCAATTTGTGCTACCTGTGACTCCTTGAATGGACCTTAGGAGGCAGTAATGTTCTGTACCCGCACCTGGATCGAAAGCCCTCGGACATAAGATTGGAAAGATTTCACCTCACTGGATTTTCTGCCAAAAAAAAAAAAGATGTTAGTGCATTCATCATGGTCCTTGCGTGTTGCCTGAATTTCTGATACGGTGCCAGTACTTGAGGCGCCCTATCATAAGAGTATCGGAGATGTGTGCCTTTCAACCAAAATAATTATTTCGGACAGCTAAGCCCCGATTAACTCGCTGTTCCCGACTAATCTTTTGTTCTACGCCTGTACACCCTCCGCTCACCACTGGATTTAGGGTGGATTAGTGGTTAGTTTTTTTGCTAATTTGTTTGAAAGATGCAATATTTGTTAACAGTAAATTGTAGACCACAAAGATTCATTTCTTTGTCGTCTTCGACTCCTGGATACCACAAATCATAGCACGCACGCTGAGGTATTATTATGTCACGTCTTGCGGTTTGATCTGAGACAATGGAGCGCAGCAACGAGTTGCCCTTCAAGTATAAAGTTTCAGAGTCGAGTTGGTCTTGAGAGCCTCAAACAGCGCAAGAGCTCCGTTGTCCCCGATCGAGTTGCTCCGCAAGGCCAAAGTGGTCAGAGTCGAGTTGGTATTGAGTGCCTCGGACAGCGCAACAGCTCCGTTGTCCCCGATCAGGTTGTACCCCAGATCCAGAGTGGTCAGAGTCGAGTTGGTCTTGAGTGCCTCAGACAGCGCAACAACTCCGTTGTCTTCGATCGAGTTGTTCACCAAGTCCAAAGTGGTTAGGGCCGAATTGGTCTTGAGTGCCTCAGACAGCGCAGCAACTCCGTTGTCTTCGATCGAGTTGTCCGACAAGTCCAAAGTGGTTAGAGTCGAGTTGGTCTTGAGTGCCTCAGACAGAGCTTGTGTTCCATTGTCTCCGATCGAGTTTAGGTTTAATTTCAAGGAAGCTAGGGTTGAGTTGTCCTTGAGTGCCTCAGACAGTGCAATAACTCCTTTGTCCCCGATCGAGTTACAGTGAAAGTCCAAAGTGGCCAGAGTCGAGTTGGTCTTGAGTGCCGCAGACAGCGCAACAGCTCCGTTGTCCCCAATCGAGTTGCCCGGCAAGTACAAAGTGGTTAGAATCGAGTTGATCTTGAGTGCCTCAGACAGCACAACAGCTCCGCTGTCCCCGATTAAGTTGGCCCCCAAGTCCAAGGTGGCCAGAGTCGAGTTGGTCTTGAGTGCCTCAGACAGCGCCACAGCTCCGTCGTCCTTGATCAAGTTGTGCCCCAGATTCAGAGTGGTCAGAGTCGAGTTGGTCTTGAGTACCTCAGACAGCGCCACAGCTCCGTCGTCCTTGAGCAAGTTGTTCCTCAGATCCAGAGTGGTCAGAGTCGAGTTGGTCTTGAGTACCTCAGACAGCGCTACAGCTCCATTGGATCCGATCGAGTTTATGTTCAAGTCCAACATGACCAGATTCGAATTAGCCATGATGCTTAAAATTACTTTGTATCGTGCAGATGTCGATGATAGTTTTTCATAGGCAGAGCCGTGAATTGTTAGGCGTTGGATAAGGTGCTTATTTCTCTCAACACATTCCATGCTGGGGCTGGGGCCATGTCCCAACAAGACGACAGACCTGTAGAGTGGCGGTGTAAATGAGTCGTTCCAGTCCTTACTCACACGCGCACAGGACGCGAGGTCTTTGAGGCCAAGGTTGCCGGCAATTATTGAGCGAATCTCATGTATATCGAGTAGATTTATCCGGAATATCACCATCATAAAGATGAAAAGCGTGACAAACGTGACGGGGATGATGCAAAGGATGGTGATGATAGGGTTACAAGAAGGTGCGATAACGAAGAAAGAATGAGGAAAAGAAAGAAATAAGAAGGAACGAAATGAAGAGGATGAATAAGATGACAACGATGTTGTAAAGTAGTCAATGGCGCAGATAAAGATATGAAATAACAACAGAGCAAGAGAGTGTGAATGAGGGAATCAGCAAGAGAAGGAAGCTAGAGAGAGACAAGAGAGAGACCAAAGTACTAGGGGAAAGTGGATGAGGCTAGAAAAAGTTCCCGTTTTATGGTGCAAGAAGAGAGGGGTATTTATACTAGTGTACAGAAGGATCGGAGGTGTGGTAGGTAGAGCCGCGGTTAATAGAGGCGCGGTAGTGAGGCGTAGTGAGGGAAGGCGAAGTATGATAATAGAACATTCTATAGTACTGTGACGCTAATCTTATCCATTAATTGCTCTCAAGTGAGCACTGTCAAGAAAACTACAATTCCCATTTTTCATGGGTCTTCAAGTAAATATGCAACCGTGAGAGAAGAATAACTGGCTGGTGGCAGCCAAGCGTTCATAGCGACGTCATTTTTTGATCCTTCGATGTCGGCTCTTCCTATCATACTGAAGCAGAATTTGGTAAGCGTTGGATTGTTCATTCATTAATAGGGAACGTGAGCTGGGTTTAGACCGTCGTGAGACAGGTTAGTTTTACCCTACTGATGAAATGTTGTTGCAATAGTAATTCAACTTAGTACGAGAGGAACCGTTCATTCGGATAATTGGTATTTGGGCCTGCCTGAGGAGGCAACGGCCCGAAGCTATCATCCGTTGGATTATGGCTGAACGCCTCTAAGTCAGAATCCGTGCTAGAACGCAACGATTACCGTCTTTTCCGATGTCAAGTTGAATACGAATAGAGACTCCCGTCGGGGGGTTTCCTGAATCATACTACGTGGGGCCGTCAGGCAAGATGGAAAGGTTTGGTTTGGCGCCCGCTAATGTTAATTTCTAATATTGGAAGAGATAATAAATCCATTGCAGACGACTTCAATTGAACGGGGTATTGTAAGCAGTAGAGTAGTCTTGTTGCTACTATCTGCTGAGATTGAGCCCATTGTGCTATATATTTGTTCATAAGAACAACATCTCTTCTGTGGGCGACAGTATTCCTGCTGGTCTGCAGTATCTTCCAAACTTGATTTTCAAACAAGTTAGGGAGTTGCCACACATGCGCCAAGTGAAGGTTGAGACTCTAGCTTATTAAAAAAAAAAACCAACAAGGCCATTTATCGAGATCTCATAGATGATAAGTAGCAGAGTAGAAACAGAAAGCAGTTGTAGAACAAGGAGAGTCCTTCAGGAACCCTTTAAATTTCGTTCTTCAACTAGTTAGATAACGGTAGTGGCCGTTTGAGTACCGAGGCGGCCACTTCCTTTTTTTAATATAACACAGATAGACGCCACCCGGCAAGTACAAATACTGGCCGGGAGAGTAAACTTGAATGGCGCCTTTTTATCTCGTTTCATCTCATCCCACGCAGTGATTTCAATACAACCTCGTTGCTGGTCTCTTCTATTTTCTGTTGATTTTGCATCTCCAGATATGTCATATTCACAGCAGCAGCCTTTTCCAACTGCAACACTAAAAACTGAACTATGAAGACGAGCCGACTCTAAATGCAACTGAGGATGTGAATGGGTATCTCTTCATGTTCTTCTTGCATACGCAGATTGGATTCTGCCATGTGCTCATCCGCACGATGCTATGAGGATATTTTTCCAGATTTCTCCATGAAGGACACGCTCATGGTGCCATTCCACACTCGATGGTCTTGCATCAATCAATATGTTAGCAGATTTATGCCCATGTCGGGCGGACGAAATCTTTAGAAATGCGGCGCCCCACCTTCGATGTTCCTGTTAAACATCAATTGCATGAGTGTCGGTTTACACTCCCACTGTCTTTTTCCGCACTGTTTAATGTTGACCATCTGTCAACGCATACCTTGCAAATGATATCTAAGATTTGAAGTCCATGTGTACGGTCTAGCGTTTCTGAACGTTAGACGATATACGAAAACCGAACCGATACGAACCAATAATATTTCTGATTCGGATGGACGTTTATACAAAACGAAAAGTTTCGTATCAGTTTCGGCTTTGCTTGAAAATTATATGAACAAGAACGCTAGATAAGTGGTATACGAAAACCGAAACGAAACGAACCGATAATTTCGGTTTGGATGGACCGTTTATACGAAACGAAAGGCGTCGTATCAGTTTTGGCTTTGAAGTAAAACCGATCCCATTATACAAACAGAAACGCTAATCTATGGCATAAGCGATAACATTGAAAGCATCCTTGCACAATTGCGAGGCGATGCCAGAGGCAGCAGCAGTAGGCATCGCGGTGCACAAAATTACACAGGGCGAACATAATAACTGTGAAATAATAAGGTCAGAGTGAATAAAGTGAGAAACAGATGTGGATCCTCACAACCGCGCATTGGGTCTTTATATTATAACGTCTACGCTAGTATTACGATGAAAGGAAGTATGTCAGGTGACGGGTCAATATGCAACCTGACACAACAACACTTGCTCCAGAGCCTGAGCTCCATTGTGTCCAATCGAGTTGTTCCCCAAGGTCAAAGTGGTCAGAGCCAAGTTGGAGTCAGACAGTGCCTTAGACAGTGCCCAAGCTCCTACGTCTCCAATCAAGTTGCTGTCCAAGTTCAAAGTGGTCAGAGTCGAATTGAACATGAGTGCCTCAGCCAGTGCCACACCTCCGTTTTCTCCGATCGAGTTGTTGTGCAAGTTCAAAGTAGTCAGAGTCGAGTTGGCCTTGAGAGCCTCAGCCAGCGCCTGAGCTCCGTTGTCTCCGATCAAGTTCTCCTCTAAGTTCAAAGTGGCAAGAGTCGAGTTGGTCTTGATTGCCTCAGTGAATGCCTGAACTCCCTTGTCGCCAATCGAGTTGGCTCTCAAGTTCAAATCGGTCAGAGTCGAGTTGGTCTTGAGTGCCTTGGACAGCGCCTGAGCTCCATCATCTCCAATCGAGTTGCGATACAAGTCCAAAGAGGTCAGAGTCGTGTTGGTCGTGAGTGCCTCAGACAGTGCCTGATCCATTGTCTCCGATGGAGTTGTTGTGCAAGCTCAAAGCGGTCAGAGTCGAGTTGGTCTTAAGTGCCTTGGACAGTTCCTGAACTCCGTTGTCTCCGAACGAGTTGCCAGTCAAGTTCAAAGTGGTCAGAGTAGAGTTGGTCTTAAGTCCTTCAGCCAGTACCTGAGCTTCGTTTGGTCCGATCTTGTAGCCTTGCAAGTTCAAAATGGTCAGACTTGAATTAGTGTTGAGTGCTTCAGCCAATGACGGAGTTTCGATGTCTGCCGGCCGGTTGCTCTCGGCGTCCGAAATGGTCAGAACTGTGTTGGTCTGCAATCCCTTAGACGTTGCCAGAGCTCTGTCAGATCCGATCTGCTGTGATGTCCTGGGCATGGTATGAGCGATGATAGGGTCTAAGAAGTAAATGTATGGGTTTAAGAGTGGAAGAAAATGGATGTGAATGGAAGAGGTGGGCTTTGATAGAGCAGAAGAAAGGGAATCGTGCTAGGATTTATGCGTGCGAGAGAGGGAAGAGATTTTGCTTTGTGCATCATTTGTTGCTTCGCCCTATCCAGAGTCAAAATTTTAAAATAGCTTCGCCTCAACCCAGGATGTAGTCTCGTGGTGTTTTTTTTTTGTCTCGATATTTTTATTTCTTAAGGGTTAAATAAGCGTTACTTCCGTTGTATCTTACGGCTCTATTGGACATGAGGTTGTAAAGAGCAGTCGAGGGTAGGAAGGTTTTTTCTAAAAAGACTTTGAGCGTCTCGCGGTATGTGCACATGCATGATGGTCTGTGATTTCTATGTTTTTGTAAGGGGTTCAGTATCCTGGGTGCAAAATGAATGCTCATGTCGATTAGAACCCACGTCCACCATCTAATTCGGGGCGAAGATTAATGATGACATTCCATGCGATCACGATTTATACCATTAAGAGTTATAAAATGCTACATGGGAGTAGAGAATGTAAAGAGGGGGGAAAATGCCGCATGGGCGTAGAGCAGGAAAAGAAGCTGGATGGGCGTAGAGCAGGAAAAGAGGGAAAAAAATGCTGCATGGGTGTATTACAGGAGAACATGGGAAAAACTGATGCATGAATAACTAATTATCCAAAGCGTCCCCGAACAAAATTTTGTTCTGGCCGCGGCTGTTTATTCTATAAAATGTTCTATTCATATTTTGTGATAACGGCTCTTTTTAAACTGGTAACCACACTGGCTCTGGTGTTTGATGGTTCCAAGTCATACCATTTTACTGCACCGTAGAACCGTGTGTTAATATCCAAATAAATTCTGCCGTAGGTGAATTAAATAAAATAACGATATGTTGTTGTTTCCGAATGGTGTTTCTCTTTCTGTGGATTCGGTGATCGGCAATATAATATCTGACGCAGGAATCAACATCATCCGCTCAGAAATGAGGAAGCACTACAGTATCTCTGGTAGTGACATAAGCGAGCCGGACGAATCTACCGGCGGTCTGGGACTAAACGTGGTGACTACAAGACAAACAGCGAAAGAGAAATCGGATCTTGACAAAATGATGCAGTCTCATCGAGCGAAGAAACAGGCACGCGATAGGTCACCAGACGATTTCAACGACAGTGATGGAGATTTAGAATCTGACTGTGGAACAGTATCTGTAAAAAGAAAGGCTTGTGATTCGAAGCGCTTCGCATGACGAAGAAGATGCGGGAAGATGATGCAGCGTCCGATGAAGGAGATAAATAAAGTCATGAAGAGCACTTTACATTCTTATGAGATCTGAATGAGCCAATTGCTGATCCTGACGGACCAATTGTAGCATTATTTAGAGCAAACGCAGTAAAGTCTTGCTAGATGCAATCAACATGGGTCTTAATTGTCGTGAGGGTTTTTAGTTAATTAGTTAGTTATAATAGTTACACCCCTATGGTACATTTTCCGGCACCACAAATTTGCAATTACATATCATTATTCCTCTCCTTTTCAACCATCCAACCATCCCAACCATCCCAACCGCCGCGCATATCATTAATTGAATTCTAGGACATCATTAAACCAATAAACCGCGCCGGAATTTGAGCTCGCGCCTATCATACGTATTTATTTACTTTTTTGTTCTTTACTGTCAAGACTTGGACGGGTCAAGACAGTTGCTTCAACAAGACAGAGAAGGAAATGAGGCAAAAAACAAGACAAGGTCAATGGCATGGCATATCTATTATCAAGGTGCCACATGAGGAACTACCGTGCTCACAAAAACTGATTGAATAAATTCAAATTCTTGTTTTTTCTTTCATCCTTTCTCATCTTTGCTTCAATCACCTCTCCAACAACACCAACTTGAGTTCATCCATCCAACATCTTGCGCCTTGGTTCAGATCTACGACACTCTTAACACATGATAGAGCACTAAATGGATCTCTCTGTCCTCGGCATTAAATCGGCTTTTGTACTCGATCTTAGCCTTTGATTTACACACACCAGCTCCCCCGTCATCGCGCTCAACTCCCTCTCATTTTGAGTCTCACCATCTCGCCATCCCTCGCGACACCAACGCAACCATCTCCCCCAGCAGAAACGCATCAGATGAAGAAGTTGCCCAACCGCATCGTCAAGGAGGCCCTACGACGTCTCCATCCAAGGCAATCAACGAGACGTGGCAACAGAACTCGGGATTGGAGTGAACTCTGCTGTCGCCATTCGAAAGCAGAATCAGAAGAACATCGCTCCTCCCAAAAACGGCCACCTACATAAGATCAGTGAGCGCACTAGCATGGACCTCGCCCGAAATGCCAACCTTGGTCGCGTCAGAAATCTCAAGGAAGCCCAGATGGAAGTCCAGCGGCTCGATCATATCCACCTCCACCAAAACATCATTAGGCTTAACATGAAGCAGGCAGACGCGCACGCCTAGTCTGCACTTTACTGTTGGAAGAAAACACCAGACAATGCATGAACCTTTGACATCGTATGATACAATAGCCCATGAGTGCTTGCAGAGATGTATTCACATCAGCTGAAACTGGTGATTTGTACTACGAAATACCTATACAGGGTTTGCACTACGTCGTCAAACTTTGGGAATGAGTCACAGAACAGATCACTGTTTTTGCACGAATATTGATGAAAGGCCCAAAAAAAAAAGGTAAATCCATGAAATACATCATTTCCCGAAGAAAGCTTATGCTCAAATGAAGTGTGAACAAAGCGAACTTGACAATGACGAAGGTGTCGGGAACAAGACGAACATCTACAGTCACGTCTAGCAATCCGCGAGTGTTCTACTTGTATCGTTTGGCAAGGAGCAACATGAGAGCCTATCGCTCATGGAAGGAGACAAAAAAAGGTGGCGCGCATTCAGGAATACGTACAAATCCGAGTTCATGGACAATTCTCATCTGGTGGAGGTTCAGTTCTTGGTTTTTTATTTTTTTTATTAACAGTAGTCCGTGAGGCAAGAACGCTGTCCTCCGGCCAGAGGCTAAGCCACTCGACACCTTCAGACACAGGTGGTGTGGAGGTTCAGTTCTTGGTTCCGGTGCCATGGCAACCATCAGCAATACATACCGATCCGGCCTAGAAACCTTAAATTTGTGTTCCGTTTCTTCAAAATGGTCTCAGAAAACGGAAGATCATGTTACGGGAGAATCGAAGTTGAGGTCGATCTGAGGTCGGTTCTGCGGGACTAAGGCCTTTCCGGGGGCGGAAAGGGAAGCAGAAGGAAAAGGTGTAGGGTGTGGAGGGAAAAGAGGTTGTAAGGTAGTCGGAGGCGTCAAACTGACCGCCTGTGTTCGTTTTATTTATACTGATTTTGATAAGGACAAAGATAATTCCGGGCACCATTAAAACCTTCCGCTGACCAAGTCAGCCGGCTCGGAAAGGTAACTCCTCAGTCAGGCCAACGGTTCTCGGCACCCAGAAACCGATCATGAGTTATGATGTCAGTTCCTGCTCCAAGTTCGGTCGGAAAGGCTGTGTTCACTGTACTAAAAGAATATAACGTAGAAAAGAATAAAGAAAGTAAAACCATAGGCGAGGGAGAGTACTGGGTCACGTTCTTGAGACAAGGCGGGGGTCATGGGCTCATCACCGGTCGATGACGATGACATGTATGTATACTGGAACCGGAACAAATACCGTCGCCACGGTCCGAAACACGTAGGGGATCTAGTCCAAATGGGCGCGTTCCTCACGTGATTGACCATAAGCAGTCAGGGGTACTTGAGTTGGAAAATGGGACAACAATTGTGGTGAATGAACCCGGTGCGATAGCTGTAGAGCGTCGGCGTCGTGCGACGGTACAGAGAGATAACTGAGCGCGGATCTTCCAGGGGACGCGCTATAGACAGGCAAACCACAGAGATCGTATCTGTGTTGGCGAAGTTGGATGGTAATGGAAAGATTTATTAGATACGGTGTAATTAGTGCGGATCGGGGGAAGGACTTGCTATCAAGTACTATACCTGTGTTGGCGAAGTTAGATGGTAATGGAAAGATACCGATCCAACTAGGGCAACATCAGGTCCTTATATACGCTATGGATCGCACTATTATTAAGTCTCGATAGTAAAGTAAAATGGAAACTAGAATAGATATCGCGTTGCAGTCAACGAAGAAAGAAGGAAAGAAGGCCAACAAGTGATCGAACGAATCGGAGCGGTACCATAACTCATGGTCCTAGAACGGTCACCTGAAGTGGAGGTTTCGATACTGAAGTGGCAAAAAGAAGATAACGTTGAAGTGGCTATCTCGGCAGAAAGAAAGTGAAGGAAAACAACAAAGAGGTTGATTGGAAGAGAAGAGAAAAAAAGTGCCTAGGTAGATAGCGGACATGTTGAACATACCAACCTAGGCGCCGTGAAAGATAAGAGAAAAGAAAAGAAGAGGAAGAATAAACAAACGGGTGAATAGACAAACAAGCGGCCGAAAGGAAAGGCACTCGAAAGGAAAGGCGCTTGAAAGGAAAGGCACTCGAGAGGAAAGGCACTCGAGATAGGTCGTAGGAAGAAAGTGTCAAGCGCGCGGCCGAGAAAGGAAACACTGTTGGTGGCGCCCTCGGAGCGGGCCCTTAAAAGTGGATCGGTTCACGACAAATCATTGTTACGTGCGATTCCGGTGAAGACTCCAAATAAGGCAGTCGGCGGTCGTCAAATAACGAGAGAGAGAAAGAGTGAGTGAGTGCGGTGGGAGACGATCTAATCTTCAACACTAACAAAATACCACGGTGCTCCGACGGTGCGTAAAATGAGAGTGAATGGGTTCAAACAAGGAAAGAGTGGAAGGTGAGATCAGCTATTTTTCGGTAAGCGGAATCTGACGAGCAAAAGCCCGGGGCTACCCAGCCCTTTTATATGCGTTCGGTATTTGACAACAACTAAGATCTACCAACTATCATCTAATCTAGCAAAGACGCCAGCGTCGCCTCAAAAATAATAGTGCTTCCATCATGGAAAGTCGACCAAAAAGTAAAAGCAAAAAGGAGGGGTACTCTCTTGTCGAAAGGTCAAGCCTTGATAAAAGTATAAGAGAAAAGGAAAGGAAGGATCACACTAGAAAGAAGACCCGAGTGAAAACAAAAGAAAAGCAGGGATAACAAAAAGGTGGACAACAAAAAGAAAGGCAAAAACGGCGAAAAACATGAAAAAGCCGTTCTTGTAAAAACAACAAAAGAGGGATGGAGGGCATACCCGTCGTTGCTTGTAAGGGCAAAAGAGCGTAGATAAAACGGGGCCGGTAAACGGAACGAAGGGCGGTCTAGGAACCGGTAGAAAAAAAAAAAGGAGAACTTTGAGGGACGCGATTCGATAGAGAGGACGACTTGAGAGCGGAGAAATGGGACCAATCCCCTTATTACCGAGTGCTGCGGGCAACATCATCAATCAATACTTCCTTGGTAGTATAGTGGTGAGTATCTCCGCCTGTCACGCGGAAGACCGGGGTTCAATTCCCCGCCAAGGAGCTTCTCTTTTTTTTCTTTTTGCTGATTTTGATGTCATCATGGCTTTATGGTATCCCGGGGCTTTGATCTTTTGCTACTCCTTCTCCTTTCTCAGCCATATCCTTTTTATTCCTTTTAATCACCTAACTCAGGGGAAGAGAACCTTTTATTGTTGTTTTCAACCATTGAATGTCTTGAAAAGTGTTTTAGTTGATGAGAGCAAGATCATCAGCGCATGCGACACTGTACTAGAAATCCCAATCCTTGCTACGCGATCAATTATATAAAGGTATTTGCTTCCGGCCTGCATGGTCTCATGTTACCTGCTTCTTTATGTATTTCAAATTCGCTACTGCCACTCAACGCATCTGCATTTACCGGACCATACATTCAGATATCACCAGCACAATAGAATCGATAAAAGTAATCTCAAATTAAAGGCTCGACCAAGTCCCTGGTAGATTCGTATCCATCGCAGCCAACGCATAGTCGGGATCGTTGTCATTGAAGATCAAGCTGCAGTGAGATAAATTTTTAAATTATGTACGGTATGATCAGGTGTACGCAGACTATGCATCCAGGATGATTATCTGACGCATAAAAAAACGTAGGGATCATGAAATCAAAGACGCAGAACAAGCAAGAAACATTGGTGGCTTTCTAAATGCATCCATCGACGATTCAGAATCCACATGTGTCGCTTTAAAGAAAGTAAAGGAGGACTCTATCAATTGCAGGATCCTGTATCGCATATGTCTCTCTCATGTACGGATGTAACCTTGAAAGAAAAATAAAAACCACCAGTGACATTTCGACACCTTACGGAGAAATACAGTGATTTTTTTTCCATAGTTCAATAGACGGAACACGGTGCACCTCACTATCCCGGGTCGTGACTCCTGGAGCGTGTTGCTCAGACACACATGCATATCTCCATCTCAACTGTCGGTTCGCGGACCAAATTGGTGGACCCTGAACCTCAAGTAGCGTCCTCACCTATAAATTTGTTAACTATGGAACTCACACGACATCTTATCTAGTGCGGTGTTGCCTGAATCTGAGAAAGAGACAGTGAGCTATCTCTGCAGTTTTGAGAGATCTGTGAGAGGCGAAGCTACTACTCACTCCCTTGTCATCGCTCCCCCCCCCCCCCCCGAAATATGAGAAATATGGCCAGAAAAACAGGGGACAGCCGAGGATCGAAATGGGTTTAAAAACAATGTCAGTCTACACGTAGTCCTTGCCTTCAGATGGCAGACACAAACTGAAATCACTGTAGCTTGACCTTACCATTTGTGAGGACTTATCCACACATTTCTAAAAGGTAGCATCTACATGCTGACGTATCTGGACCACAGCCCAAATTGTAATCCTCGCGGTTTCGAGGATCCTCTCTGGCATCTCCGTGACGAGTGAAGAAGCTCAACAATGGCTACCGCGCAACAACAATGACTTACAAACAGAGGGAAAAGTACAACATGATGCTGTCGAACACCGAATAGCTCGATTTTCTCTCTTACTATGATATTTTTAGGTGCTGTATGTTTTTGAACGAGTAAGAGGAGGTCCAGCAAAAAAAAAAAAAAAAAAAAGAGAATATGTCCAGATAGACCTAGACGAGCAACAACATATTTACTCAGACGAGGACATAGTCCAGCTTTTGGCTTTGATGGGGAATAACGTTCTTCTTTCACGTTCTTTATCTACGTAAAAGCACTAGTTGAAGGCAAAAAAGTAGCAGGAAGGAAATCAACAAAACGCATTATTGAAGTTTGTGTCATCCTATGCAATATATGACGAACTCGAACTTCAACAAATTGCCTCTCCAGACTCGGAAAGGGAAAAGACCCCTTGAGGACTTATTTCCAATCCCAACTGTTAGTTTTCAGATGCGGCCCATGATTGATGGAGTCAGGGCATCTTTTCCAAGCCGCCGTATCCGTACAATTGTTAAAAGTGCGCGCTACATGTATGTCACATTTTTTTCAAGTGAAGATATCAGCTTGATTGATTGGGAATAACCGTTTTCCTTGCATTTTTAACAGAATTTTGAAAGAAAGCTGCCACACAAGTGACTTGCCGCTTTCCTAAAAATGGGAATACATCAGTCCGAGCCGGTTGAGGATGATGCGGCCTAGCCGTTGCTAGCTCAACAAGGATGTATTCTTCGATTTTTAATTTTTTCGATCACACCCAATGAGGGGTAGCATTTTAACATTAAGAAGAAATCACAGAATCTAAGAAAAGGTTGCAGGAGACAAGGGTCAGTGAAAGCATTATCATATTTCTGTTCCAAAAAAACACCAAAAAACGGCAGGTAACGTATTAAGGAGATCTGGTCGAAACGTGAAATCACTTATTTATTTTACCACAGTCAATGACTGGCAACAAACATCGCGAAGTACAAAACAAACACTAAGAAGTCTCACTGGGAAAAACGCAAGTCATATTGCAATCCAAACAAATAGTTTGGAGATGCCGTACTCAATCAGCCTGGTTATGAGACAACCCTACATCCTTAATTTTCATTTTCTACCGTTCGTCAATGCGTACCAAACAAAATGAAACAATCGAGAAGGATTTAAGGAGACGCTTCAGAGCTCCCACGTATCCATGACGAGTCAAGAATCTCAAAAAGGCATCGCACTATAATAACAGTAAGATAGAAAATGGTTTAATCGTTAAAGGTCAGACCTCCCGACCGCGTAGAAATGAGCAAGTACAGGCGAACACTTGTACACCAACTGTATCGCCTAACACCTGATACATCCTTAAGATTGTGAGTGTGTTTTGAGAGAAGAACACGAGTCAACTAGTCTCTATAGCGCTGCTCAGCAAAAAAAAAAAAAAAAAAAAAAAAAAAAAAGAGAGTATGTAGTCGCAAGAGCCTGGCCTAGGAACATCGGCACCCTCCAAAGAGATGGCTAAATTCATGTTGTTGGCTCTGGGGAGATCAGTATTGTTCTTTTCACTCTTTACTACAAAGCGCTGGAGAAGTTATATCCAAATCGAAAAAAATATTGTGGGTGGGACTGTGTGGATGACCACTGATATCCATAAGGATCTTGAAGTCTAACAAAGTCCAATCATCAATGACACGATATGAACAACCAGTGACAACAAAGCAAAACCAGAACCCGTCCCGAGATCTACGATCATCGGCGGGGGCTCGTGCTCCAGAACATATCATATCCGTAATTGAAGGAAGTGATCTGGAGATGAATTTGTCCTGCGCACCTGAAAATAGCAAAACAAAAGAAGGTAATAAACACGAAGATCCTTTGCCGCATTTGCAGTCATCTTTACTAGTTGAACCGAGCCTCAGTTCCTAACTCTACAAAGACCGCTCCCTATTGCTTGGCATCTTGACGTGCTCCAAGTTTTCAACCATCACTCGACGCATCTGCGGCCACCGCGCCACACGATCAAACATTATCCGTCTCAGATCCCTCAGATCCTGCGGTATATTATCCAGTCTCACATCACCATCCTCCGCCGCCACCGGCACCACATTGTACGCCCAATCGTGACCCGCAATCCTCTCCAGAAACTCTTTGTCCTTGTTCCAGTGCCAAAATGGCACGCCCTCTATCCTGGGTATCACCCGTACTTCAGTCGACCCCTCCTCCATTGTATAATCAGGCGTAAAGCCTCTTAACAGAATCGACTCGAGCGTGTTCTCACAGCACCATGTTTCATCTACATCCAGACAGTGCAGACTCTCTCCTGGAGGAAAGCCTGGCAGACCGCCTAGTGGAACGCCGTGTGGAGTAACATGCTGCACACTCAGTGAGACCAGCCTTGGGCACGACCGCAGCAGCCGGGCCACATTCCGCACATTCGCCGCGTTTACCCTCTGTAGCCTTAACTCAACCTTCTCGAGCGCCTGTCCGTGCCGCTCTAACAGGTCCAGACAGATCCGGTCTGTGAGGGTCAGCAGCGCCATCTCTAGCACCTTCAGCCCCCCGGGTCCTGCGGCTTGGAGCAGCGCCAGGACCTCCAGCTCGGCCACGTCTTCCTGCAGATGACCCGGGTCGTGCAGCCGATAATCGAGCCGCCGCAGCGTGTGCAGGCCTGGGCAGCACTCCCACAGATTCTGGACCAGCACAAAAGTCGGGCAAGCGACCGCGGCCTCGTACTCAAAGGTCTCGAGTCGTGGGCAGAAGCGAACCAAGTTCGCCAAACCAGGGTTCTGGAGCCAGTCAACCTGCAGGCGCAACAAGGTCAAGTTCTCCAAGGAGCCATACGGGTAGTCTTCAGAAATGCCCTCGACATGGAACAGTGTCAGACTTTGTAAATCGGGATTGTGGAACAGGATCCGGTTTAAGTTCTCGGGTGCTTTAAAATGGTAGTAGTGGAAGTGGCAGACCTGTAACCGCGACAGGGCCTCGAGCGCGGATTGGATGCTGGGGTTGTGGTCCTTGCAATAGCCAGAGTTCCAGGTCAGCTCGGCGATGTGGCTGTTGGCGCGGAGCAGTGTGCTCGCCTGGACGCCCTCACTGTACAGACATAGAGCTTTGAGCCGTGTCGGAACCATGTCGAGCTCCCATGGGAGCGAAAGGTGCACGTACCGCAGGTGGTGGAGGTTGGGAGCCAGGGAGGTCCAGGGCACGCGGGCGCAACTGTACCAGTCGTAGACTCTCCACAGGATCGGGGTGAGGCTCGTGCGCCACAGGTGGTTCACCTGCGTGCACGCGGCGAGTCGAGCGGGGGTAAAATTGAGGTCGACGTTGGGGTTGCGAGGGCGGGGGACCCACAAGGGTATGAACCAGCCGACGCGGGAGATGATCTCTTGCAATTCGAGCGGATTGATGATTGACATTTGCGAAATGACGGCTGATGAGGAGAGATGTGAATGAAGGGTGAGAAAAGCAGAGTCTAAAGAATTTTATGACTTCAATAAGAACTCTTTGCTCAAGAGGGTCTGGTCGCCCGATTCCAATCTGCACCAGAGGCCATCGCGTTTGATGATAGCAGTCAAAATCTAGAGAGATAGTGATAGGACAGGAGTGAAAGAGTCTGCAGCGGCGATAGGTAATGGTGTGATAGAGAAAAGGTATATTACCGAGTTAATTACGTTATGAACGTCGTTTGTACAAGCGTGTCTTTTTTCTATCTAACGTGGGCTGGGCCTATTCTCTTGGCGCGAGTCAGCTCTTGATATCGGCCCCGAAACCTGCCCCGACCCCTGCCCCGACCCCTGCCCCAATGTCTGCTGGTCTACCGTCAACTCCACCGTGTCCACCTCTCCTTGCTCCGAATCCTCTCGCCTTTGCGGGTAGTTACTCTCAGGACAGTCCAGATCGGGTGGAATATCCTCGGTCCGTATAGACGACTGCCTCCTGACCCCCATCCGCCGTGCAAGCTGCCGGTCATACTGCCTCTGCAGGTCTTCGTCCGTGTAGCCCTGGTAATGGTGATCATAGTTGTTGAACGAGCTGTTCGAAAAGTTCTCGTGCATCACCTGCATAGGTTCGTCCGGGATCGCCTGTGGGTTGTTGACCTCCGAGTGTGTGCGTCCATAGAGCAGATAGATCAGGATCCCAATCGCCATCCACACCAACAGTCGAACGATCGCCTCCCGTTTAGCGCCCTGTAACAGCAGTAGCGAGCTTGCAGCGCCGATCCCTGGGAGCAACCAAGGTCCTAATACATCGGAGCAAAATGAGAACGAGTTAGAGTAACCACAACAATAACAAAAATAATAATATATTGTATGCATACTAATTGCTTACCTCCAGGGACTTTGAACCGTCTAGGCACGGTTTTGCGGGTATAGCGGAGGATGATGACACCAATATTGACGACAAAGAAAGCAAATATCGTGCCAACTGAGGAGATGTCACTCAAGACACCGATGGGCAAGAGTCCTCCACACAGCGCACAGAGCGTGCCCGAGATCAGGGTGCTGACGTAGGGGGTCTTGTACTTTGGGTGGACCTTGGCAAAGAACCGTGGGATCAGGCCGTCGTTGGCCATGGCGTAAAAGACACGTGGTTGGGCAATCAACAAAACCAAGATCACAGAGGTGGTAGCAGCCAAAGCGCCGAGTTCCGTCACAAGCACGAGCCAATGCATGTTGGTCAAACTGACAGTGTAGACCAGCGGCGAGGATACGTTTAATTCTTTGTATGGCGCCACTCCTACTGTCACAACACTACAAGACGAAACACGATGTTGTTAGAACAAGGAATGGTGGAGCAAAAAAAAAAAAAGCTCATGACGAACCAACATACCTGAGACAGATGTAGATGGTAGCGCTGATGACAAGTGTCATCATTATGCCGACAGGCAGGTTCACTTGTGGCTCCTTGGCCTCCTGAGCAGTAGTCGAGACACTGTCGAATCCAATGTACGCAAAGAAAACTGAAGATGCTCCCTGAAGCAATCCCGACACGCCAAAATGCCCAAAGGACCCCATGTTTTCTGGGATATAGGGCTGGTAGTTCTCTCGCTTGACAAACGGGATAAGAGAAAAGATCATGATGGCGATAACAATAATCTTGAAGGCGACCAGCGCATTGTTGATCTTGGCCGTCATCCGGATCCCGAGCGAGATGACGATCGTCACCACCATCGAGATGGCAAACGCCGGTGCGTTGAAGTAGTTGCCCGAGGTCGCAAACGTCTCATGGTCCCAGGTGATCGGGGTGTTGGTCCATTTCTCTGACAATTTCCAGCCAAAAGCGTCGCTTAGGAATGAGACAAAATAGGACGACCAGCCCACAGACACAGTGGCGGCGCCGATCATGTACTCGAGTATCAGGTCCCATCCAATGATCCAGGCAGCGAGTTCGCCGAGGGTTGCGTAAGCGTAGGTATAAGCGGATCCGGCAATGGGGATCATGGACGCCATTTCTGCGTAGGATAGGGCAGCCACTCCTGAGACGATGCCTCCTAGGATGAACGAGACGGTCACTGACGGGCCTGCCTGGGTTGCGGCGGCTGTGCCTGAAAGAGGGGGGTCAAGATCCCATGTTAGTTTCCTATATTACGTTGCGAGCGGGGTTGAGATTTGTTGTGCAAAGGACAGATACTTGCCCATAATGACAAAAACACCGGTGCCGATGACCGCACCTATTGAAGAGAGACATGGACAAGGGTAAGAAACATGATGTTTGGGATCTTGGAAAATATGTCCTTGTGTTTGTCTCCAGTTGGATGCCCAATTGAGTATCAAAAAAATAAAGAAAAGCACGTAATCCTCCCACGGTCACTCTTTCCATCCATCAATAGTTCTCCGACGCAAAAAGCAAAGAGAGAAAAATATCCGAAAATGCGAAATGTCCAATGGGGAGTTGTGCCAGAGTATCCAATGCCGAGTATAGAGCACAAAAGAAGAAAGAAGAAACTAAAGAAAAGAAGCGGCCCATCGGCAGTTGACGACACGGACTCCTTTCCCTAGGATCTGTTCTCCGCCCTATGATCCATCCATGCGCAAGCAGACACGCGACTTCACCGAGACATCTCAGTGGACCTTGGCTAGCCCAGGGCAAAAACACCCTTTGGTCTGAGGAATCGAAGCCGTTTGCTTCTTTGCGATGGAGAGAGAACAAAAAAGGGGACGCCCCCCAAGCATGTTCCAATTGAAACAGACAAAAGAACAGACATCGAGCCTCACAGCAACAGCAAGTAAAAAAGCAGCGAGGACCGACATACCAAGTCCTACAAAGGTCAGCTCGACGGGGCCGAGAGCGCGGTTGAACTTGCTCTCGGCTTCTTCGACAGTGTACTCGAGGCGGGACAGGGTCTGGATCGAGACGAGGCGACGGGCATGGAACCGCAACCAGGACTCGTTGGGCTTTCTGAACGGAGTCTGGCCAGTGTAGTAGTAGCCCTCATCATCGTCCATGTTCGCTCCAAAGACGAACGTTGGCGGCTTGGAGGTATTGGGTGTCGCCAGAGTGAAAAAAAGGTTGAGGGAGAAAGTAGGGATAGTCAAGTCGAGGGAGCGAGTGAAATCCAAGATTAAGCTTGTTGTGTGTTGCTCAATGTGGATGGATGGAATTCGGCAAAGCCCAATTGTTGTCGTGCTATTTGGTGTGTGTTGTTGGGTTTGATGTGTTTGATGTGGGACCTGTTCTTGTTCTTGGGTGGGCTGTTGATGATGGTATGGATGCGGCTATGACATGCATGAGGGTCAAAGAGAGAGAGGGAGGAGGATGGATGGATGTGTGTGAGAAAAGGAGAGAAAGAGAGAGAGAGGGTGTGCCACAGGGATGAGACAATGGAAGGTTGCCTTTGTTTGTTTGTTTGTTTTGTTTGTTTGTCTGTGTTGGTTGGGTTGGTTGGGTTGGCGGATGGAATGGAATGGTTGGATGGAGTCGTTGTTCAGCGGTTCTGTGTTCTGCGAGGAAGGGGGGGAGTGTATTTCGGGCACGAAGGAAGAGGAGGACAAAGACAGCGATAATAGAAAATAAATTTTCAGTTTGGGTGCCCTCTCTTCGCAGGATCTTCCCTCTCGTTGGTCGGCAGGGTGCCCAGAACATGAGGATGGAGGATGACCCTCACACGTAAATGAAGCTCTCGGATGAGCAAGGCGCCCTCTTCCTCTGTCGCTTGCATATGCATATTGCTCTTTCGTTGTTCATTCACATCTTCATGTCTTGTCAGCACAAGGAGGAAGGTACCTCAGATGGATACTGGCAGCAGGTGCGCTTAAATCAACAACAAAGGAAAAAATAATTTCTGTTGATCCAGACAAGCCTGACCTGGCCTGACCCTTTTTCCTTGCTCGTTTGATCGACCCCCGGAATGTGGCGCAGCGTGAGACATCCCTTCACCCTCTTGACGAGATAAGTTCTTCTCTAGAGGCTTGAAGAACTTGCCACCAATCAGTACCATGGAGCAACTTTGCGCGAGTCCCAATAGAAAAAGACATAGGTATTACGAGGGCTACTTGGTGGCAAAGGCATCCAAAGGATCAGCCAAACTAAAATAGAGGGATCTCTCTGGTCACCATCTTCCAAATGGGGGATCTGTGACACCTCAAAAAAAAAAAAAAAAAAAGATGTTGAGCCTCTCCAGATCTCCTCGCTCTTCTCTCCTCGGATCCAATGTTCCCCTGCTACACTACCTTGTCCTGTCCTGTTTTACCTCAATGTTGGACAGAGGGCAAAGCTGTGTGGAGTGGAGCGAACAAGGCGTAATATTCCGCCTATCGTTCATGTTGTCAAAAAACAAACAAACCGCGCAAAACACAGGACCCCGTTTCGATGCGATGCCCGTGTGAACCTGCCCTGGGCAGGGACGACAGACACAGAGAGGCCCAAGTACATGGCAGAATAGAGTTTGTTTGTCTTGGCAAGTCCAATGGTCTGACATGTCGACAGTTCAAGGCTTGGCTTCTTCTCGTTGCTTCTTTGTATCCCGCCAAAGGGTTTTCTGCGTATTGAAACCGGTGACCTTTTTTTTTTCCCTCAATTTGACAGAAACACATACAAATATGCCTTTGTATCCTACACTTGGCCATCTCTTTTTTTCGTCCTCGTCACCTCGTTTTTGTTCATTGTTCATTTATCAAGGGCGCTCTCTCTTTTCTGTGCGCCACCTTGATTAACTGACCACACCGCATCGTCTACAACCTGACTCTGCTTGACAACCTGACAAGCCTGTGAATCAAATTTAAGCTTTTTTTTTCCTGTTCTTGTTCCCTTTGTCTGTCCCCCATCCACTCCCCTTGCTTCTCTCTTCCCTCTTCCCCCTCCCTCCCCTCCTTCTCTTTGCAACGAACTGCGCATTCTGTTCTGTGGGTCGTTTGTCCTTTTTTCTTTTCATTGTCTGTATTTGAGTGTGCACCCAAACCACTGTCGATTGCTCTCTCTTTTTTTGTCTCCCCTTTTCCACCCTTCCCTTTATCTCTCTCTTTTTCTCATTGATTCATTGACCTTCAGCGCCATCTATCCTCACCTTTTTTGTTTTTTACCTTTTAACTAATTTAATGCCCACTCTCTCATTCTCATTGGTGTTGACCCCTGCGACATTGCCTTGTTCTTGTTCTGTCCACTTTCATTAATCACATTCACTCTTATCCCTTCCATTTTGAGCCAACCCCCTCTTCTTCTTTTCTAATCACCAACGAAAATTTTATTCTATTTTGCATTGCCATTCAAAAGACACACCCATCTTCACCAAACACCCATTCAACACATTGCTTTTTTTATTTCGTTCCATTGCACTCCCTCCCCACTCTCTCCTCCACCATATACTCACCTCGGCCACACATACTGCATATATTACACATACTACATCCTGCATCCCACAGCAACAGAAATAGACACTCAGTCAGCCCGCTTTCTTCACGAACCACCCTCGATATCTCTTCGATCTCATCAGCCGGCTGCAAGTACTTTCTCGACCAAAAGCGGCCTAACTGCTCACACTCACACACACCATACACACCACACCACACCACGGCACCACAGATATACCCTCTCCTCAACTCCCTTCCTCAATGGCACTCTCCACATCAGCCATCAAGCCCAAAAAGAAAAGGACCGCCGTAGTCCTCGGATGCGACCAATGTCGACGACGCAAGGTAAAAACACACCGCACCCAACTACACCCTTGACCACACACACACCACATACCCCACCCCCACCAAAGCACTTGACACGACTAACCGAAACAAAGGCCGTTACTGGACCAACCCCAGGATGAACGAGCACGTCTGTTCTCTCTCGCGCGACCAGAGGAGGAAGGAGGGAAGCGAACACGTTTGGTCCTCTGTGTGGGCCTGTGTGACAGCAAGCAAAGAAAAAAGAAAATAAGGGTGAACAATCACACAGAGGGCAGATGCACTTTGTGTGGTGTGCATGTTGTTTAATAATGCGTGTCGAAAAGAACAAAGTCAAGACCCATATGCGCACACATAATACTTGGGATGGGAACGGTCTGTGTGCCATCTGCTTGATTCGACTTAGTCTAGTCTGGGGGTAACTGAGAGTGCAGAGCAAGGTGTGAGGAAGAGAGGCATGTCCAACCCATGCTTCTTTTTTGCTCGTTCTTCTGGTGTTTCGTGTCCCCATCTTTTTTTTTGCCTTGTTTTTTTTTGAGGGTTGGTGGCCAGTGCAGAGGATGGATGAAAGAGAGGACAGAAGGGGCCACACATGGGGGGAGAGTACGTTGCCATCCCTGACAAAGGCTTTGGGGGATGGGTTCAACAAGCAAAGCTTACACAACCACATCACAACACATCGAGACCCCAATCGACAAGAGCCGAGCTTTTTTGTATGTTATCAAATGACAAAACAACAATACCACAACGTCCATGCCCTGTCTTGACAGTTGCCGAGGTTGCCGAGGTTGCCGAGATTGCCGAAGAAATATCGATGGCTGTGACTAATCGCAAACTGGAACAAAGCGAGCGAGAGAAAGAGGTGCATATCGATGGCTGGCGTTGCGGGTATTGGAGTTCTGGAGAGAATGCGGGCTAGGGGCATCCCCCTCACACCCTGTTTGCGTACCCTGCTGCACACCCTGTTACACTTTTACCCTTCTTTTTCTTTTCCATCCTTCTTTTTACCCCAACTTCCGTCCTTTCCTTTTCCTATTCGTTCCAAGGTCAAACCAAAAAAGAAAGAGAAACTCTAATCTCCTCATTTATTTGTTGCGCAACGCATTGCCGCTCGCCATGTTTCTCTTGTCTCTTGCCCAAATTAACTCTCCTTTGCCTGGGAAGAGTGGGGGAGGGGAGAGAGCTAGTATTAGTGCGATACACTGGTCACACATGGATGGTGGTTGGAGAGTGAGTGTATGTGTGCGAACTGGGCCAAGGGGCAGTTGAACATTGTGTAGGAGACGTACTCTTCAAAGTGGCGCCATAATTTCTCGAGCAAGCGTCTCCTTCCTCTGTTACAATACACAATATTTTCTCCGATCCTTGTTGCTTGTCGGATAGGTGTAATTTTGCTCAAACATCCTTCGTTTCTCGTCATGAGCGAAAGGTTATCTGGGTAGCAACCCAATTGGTCACTTTTTGATCCATATATACAACTCTATTGCCTTGTTCATCCATCGCTTAAAAAACCCCCCAAAACAGCCCAAACATCCAACCAACGCCTTCTCAATTGTTGTTTCTAACCTCACCTTACTCTCTTCTTGATAAACAATAGACCAAGTGTGATCAAGGAAGACCAACATGTGGACCATGTCTCTATGCAGGGCTCATGGAGTGCACCTTCTTGCTGGGAAAGACACCGGCTTCCAAGCGCAAAAAGCCTACTTCCGAAGTCGAGGTCCTGGAGGCTCGACTAGAAACCATCGAGTCAAAATACTCTGAGCGCCTGCGTACCATGGAAACACTCCTCAGCAAAGTCATGCCAACACCCGGAGGACAAGACATGACCAAGAACGACCAAGGAGCATCCACATCTGGATCGTCAGTGGCAGTGTCGTCTATAGGAACCCAGGGCATGATGATTGATACTTACACAAACAACGACGATGGCTGGCAGGACATCAGCTCGCCCCTGGAGAAGTCATCGCCCTATATACCCAACTGGGATCGGAACTTTGACATGGTAATGTTAATAGATACGGCTTGCTATGCTCGTGTGCGCCAGAAACCCATCAAACCAACGGAGCAAAAGATGAAAAGGCGCGGACTTTGGATTTCTTCACTTCATTTTTTGTCTTCTTCTTTCTGACCGACACATGGAAAACATTCCGGTCTCATATGATTACGTCTTGTATTATTAGGCGGTGGATCCCTCGACTCCAACACTCTCGGCGGCCATGGCCACATCCACCATCGGCACTCCGTTGCAGAAACCCATCAAGGAAGAGGTCATGGATACCAATATCCCACTTTTTACACCAGAGTTCCAGGTAAGCCACCACATTAAGGATGCCAGGAGCTTACTCCGTTTGACATACCTAACTAATCATATTGTGTGTTGGGCTACTCTAGTCCTCGAGATCCGTAAAGTCGCCAGCATCGTCGATTGCGCCATCATTTACTTCAACTGATCACCATCACCGCCCGCCCGACAGCGATGGCGAGGACGAGGGCGATCTAGGAGAACTGGCGGCCACAATGGACAAGATGCGACTGTTTGACGCCTCGGTATATTTTGGCAAGGGATCTATGCTCTTCACCTCGACGGATCAAAACCAGTTTTGGGATGAAGAAATTTCTTTCGACATTCACCAGACACACGACGTTGACATCCCGCAAGAGGCGCTGGTCTTGCCGCCGGTCGAAGTCATCGACACACTCTTCGACATTTACTATCAGGTACCTAAGAATCTCCCACTACTCCTTTGGACCATAGCATTTTGGAGCGTAATTTGATTGCAAGTCTCACCTTCCCTTTCTTTTACCTAATTATAGCACTATTATCCGTTCCTTCCAATGATTCAAAAGACAACGTTGCTGCAGGCTCTGGAAGATCGTTTCGAACCACAAAGCATCTTTTTGCTCAACAGTGTCTTTATGGCTGCGGCAATAACGGGAGACTGCAAGCACGCCTCATGCTATACTGTTCCAGGCGATCCCAAGACGCTAGCTACACCTTTTTTCGAACGCGCACGGATGGTCATGGATTACTGTATCGGCATCCCTCGTCTTACCACTGTCCAAGGATTGATCATGCTCTCGCGTTATCCACGGATTTCTGGACTGGGACGCAGTTTTGTGCACCAAGCGGTTCTGATGGCGCTCGATCTGGGACTTCACAGGAAATGCGACCGCTGGATCCCCGACAAGCAGGTCCAAGAGGCACGGAGACGGCTCTTCTGGTGTGTCTACGGAGCGGACAGTTCGTCTGCGAGTGTTACTGGAAGACGGCCTCTTATTGACGACAACGAGGTGGATGTTGGGTTCCCGACGCCTTGTGAGGGCGAGGACGAGACAGAAGCGCTGCAGTCACTGTGGCTGCTCCATATGTGCAAACTTTGGCGGATTTTCAGGAACATCAAGCGATACATTTTCAACGCGGCGGAGGTGCAGGATATGGTGCCAGGAAGCTTGCCCAAGAGCTACGAGCAGCAATTGATTCAATGGCAACTGCAGCTCCCGGCGGTGCTTCGCTTCAACTTTGATATCAAGGCGGACGACCCTCGAGCCATGTACAACTCTCGAGCAGGTATGGAATGAAACTCAACTTGATCTTGACTTTTTATATTAGGATTAGTGTAAACTGGGGGTTTTTTTTTGCTAATTCGTTACTTTTGCTAACATAGGTATCTGCCAAATGTTGTACGAGTCGGCGTTGATCCTGTTGCACAAGCCGTACATCTCATCCTCAGAACACCTCAAGCGCTCACCCTACCGGTCTCAGGATATTTGTGTCAAGGCGGCCACCAAGATCACGGACATTGGCAAAGTGCTTGCACAGTCGTACAACAAGGTCTACTCCCTCACGAGTGCAGGCGAGTACGCCATGCTGAACGCGGTGCGCATCCACGTCATGTACATCAAATCAACGGACGCCAAGATTGCAGAGCAAGCGCTGTCCAACTTTGACTACATCATGAACTTTTTCCGCGAGTTTTACTCCTCGCCCCAGTCCAACTGTGACGAGCAAGGCATTAACTGTGTGCTCTCGTTCTTTGACGAGTTTATGCACACGGTCAAGGGGCTGAGCCAGTCGACCGTGCATGTCTGTGCGGGTGCGATCAGGAGTCTGGCGATTGCAAAGCGAAGCAGGATACCCCACAAGCGTCATGGTCACTCGGGACAAGCGTCGTCCTCGTCTTCAGTTGGAGGTACAGGAGACCAGCGCAATTTCAGCCGCCTGGTCAAGATTGGTCGTCAGGAACGTGCCAAGGCACGATCTGCGTCTGTGACGTCGCCGTCGCCTTTACCATTGCGGGACGCCTCTACGAGCCTGCAGCGGAAGCGACACAGCCATATGCAGCATGAGGGACAGCAGCGGATGCATCCAAACCAATACCAACAGTTCCAGCAACAACCGCAGAGGCAAGGATCGATTGCTTCCACAGCCTCGGTGGTCAGTGCACCGCCACAGAGCAACGAGTCGTCGGGATATTTTAACCCGGGCAAGCTTCAGAAGGTGTCACAGTATATTGGACCGTTTGGCGGGCCACAGGTGTTGGACAGCTTGAAACAGTTCCAAACGGCGACCGCGATCCTGAGCCAGCCACAGGCGTCTTCGAGTAATAGCACGGGGATGACGACGAATGTGTTGACGTCGGGAGAAATGTTCCAGTCGTTTGGTCAGCAGGCGCCACAGGCTATGACTATGACTTTGCAGCAACAACAGCAACAGCAACAACAGCAACAGCAACAACAGCAACAGCAGCAACAGCAGCAACAGCAGCAACAACAGACACCACAGTTCACGATGCCCCAGCAGCAGACGCAGCAGTTGTATAACCAGATCGGACAGCAGATTGGGCTGTACGATTCGTTCAACCCCGCGTTCTGGGGGGATATGAACACGGCGGCGGGAGCCAACACGTGTTTTCTGAGCGACGGGAACCAGGCTCTGAACCGAGACATGTTTGGTAACAACACCGGTACCAACAGTGGTACCACCAGTAACAACAACTCGTCTGGAACCACTTCTGGGCAGAACACGGGCGAACCGACCTTGTCGCAGGGCACGTCGACCACGCTGGACCAATCCACGAACAACACCACGGCCACGAGTGCGAATGCCAGCACGAGCGGGTTCTTGAATGCGACGTTGTATGACCCAAATAACCAGTTCTTGACGAATGTGGATCAACAACAACAACAGCAGCAGCAACAGCAACATGGCGCGGATACGGGTATGTACATCCCGCTCAAGATGGAGCCTAACGATGGATCCGGTTTGCTGGACGAGGAGCTGAGCGCTGACCAGGTGCAAGCCCTGCTGGAGCAGACACTTGCGGCGTCGGCGAGGAATAACAGTAACAACAACGCCATGTTTGGTGGTGGAGTTGGAGGCATGGGCGTTGGCGGTAGTAATGGGTATTACCAGAACCAGCAGCAGTTCCGACAGCAGTTCCAGATGCAGCAGCAGCAGCAGAGTCAGTTCCATGGGCTGGAGTTGACAGGCGTGCAGGAGGATTATCATACCACGAGCTGGGGGCTCATGTAGTGTTTCCTTGTGCTTGTAGCATTGTATTCATGTAGACCGCAAAACAGTTGTCATAAAGCGTTTCGCATCCTTCTGCCCTTTTTTTTTTTTTTTTTTTGAGTCATAAGCTTTTTTTTTTTTAATTATTAAACTAAGGTGCTGATTGGCAAAAAAAAAAAAAAAAAAGGTAAACGGAATTAAAATAAACAGAAGGCAAAAACAAAATGATCGAGACTCTTTTTTTTTACAGACCGTCCTTGTCATCGGTATGCTCTTCACTGAACTTCTCGGCGTCCTTGATACCCCTCTCGACATCGACCCAGCTGATAATCGCCAGGGGGATGATCATCATTGCGAGAGGGAACACGAACCCCCAACGGGTATCGTTGTTCTCAATAATGGCTCCAGTAATCAAAGGCCCCAGCCACGACGACGACTTGTCCGTGATGCCGTACAGCGAGAAGAACTCAGACTCCTTGCCCTTGGGAATCAAAGAGGCGTACAGCACGCGAGAGAAGGACTGGGTGGCACCCAACATCAGTCCAAAGTAGACCAAGACGGGCCAGATCTCAATCTCGTAGACGAGTCCAAACTTGCCCGAGAAGCCAATGAGCACATAGATGGGCACCACACAGAACAGGGCAGAAATCCACAGCAGTGTCTGTTTGCTCGTCAGCTTGCACCTGCGCTGCACAAACAGCCACAGATAAGTGCCCACCAGCGCTGCAAAGGGCACAATGATGGCTCCAATCATCAGCTGGGTGTTGTTGAGCAGGAACTTTTTCTTGCCCATGAAAATAGCCAGCGAGATAATGGTCGAGGATCCATCCGAAAGGATGAACCATGAGATCAGGTACTTGAATGTCTCCTTGAGCGACTTGGCCTCGTACAACGTCCGGCCCAGGCGGCGCCACGAGTACAAGAATAAGTTCGCGTTGCCCCTCAGGGGGGTGCCGGGCTGTGCGGGCATGTACTTGAGGGTGAAGAACGACACACAGAACCACCACACTCCAGTCAACGCAATGCCCAGCTGCAAGGAATAAGTCGTCTGGCCCATGGCGACGGCAATACCTGCGGCGACGATCAACAAAGAAACACCCGCACCATAGCCGACGGCCATGGAGTGGGACGACAGCGAGTTGGAGACGCGGTCGCGCACAAACTGGTAGTCGGTCCATGACTCGAGCCCGCGAGAGACGTTCTGGCGGACCTCGACTACCTCGGGATGGTCGCGCGTGATGGTCGGGATGAAGGCGTAGTAGAGGACCCAGGAGGCACCGAAGGCCACGTTGGAGATTATGACGAGGACTCCAGCGAACCAGAAGAGGTCTACATTGATTTTTTTTTTGGTGATAGTTGAATGCAATGAAGATGAGTAAGTATTTTTTTTTTGTTTTCTGTTGGCGGATTAAATTACTAACATGATAAAAGCAAAATATATGGCTAGGGGAGAACTTACTGTAAGCAGTCGATGTGATGGAGGCGAACAGGATCGTAGAAATGGAGCCAATGAAGGAGAAGGTCATGAGGAAGGTCTTGCGGCGGGTGCCGTGGTCGGCCAGGGCGCCCATACTGATGAAGACAAACGCCTGCAGGAACACCGAGACTGAGATGCAGTACAGCGAGAACGAAGCCGTGTCCAGCCACAGAGATCCGACCAGGACCTCGCACTATTTGGAAAGAAATTGTCCGATGTTTGATATGTTTTGAGTGAGTGAGATGCGTCGTGCTTGGTGAGTTGCTGTATTTAGTTCGGATCCAGGCGTGTCTTCTCTATGTCGTGTGCGAGCGTGTGTCCCGATGAAGCGGTTCCTGTTCCGTTGTTGGATAACATGGTGTGGCTCCAATCCCTCTATGTGCCCGACTATGTTCACTCTGGGCACAAGTCGATGTTGATGTCTTTGGGTGTTGTGTTACAACTTAATCTTGAACAAGGTTTGGGTGCTCAACACAAACAAAACAATGCGGGCGAGTGCCGAAGGTGTCGAAGCAAGTGATCTCAATGAGAGGGTGCTGCTTGTTGTTAACTCGTTATGATGTCCTTCCTGGAAAACTGTTGCTGGTGAGACTCCTCTGTCCGGTAGGTGTATGTACCTTGTAATCAGTCACTTTCTAATAGGTGGATATCAAACGAGAAAGCGCGTTAGTTTCGGTGTGCTTATTTCATAATCCATGGGCTGGACCTTCCGCGCAACCCCTTGATGGATGATAATTGGTGTTAATGGACAAACTAGCCAGCTCGGTGGCGACATCGACTTTTTTTTTTCATACTCCTCCAATTGAGGACAGATTGTCCGCTCAAATGCCGTTGTTCAGCTCCTTCGCCCCCCACTAGAATCGATGACAAGAACGTGCTGTCTGTCCGAGTGTGCGTGGAGAAATGAACCCTACTTCACACCCCGTCCCTCTGCTCTCACTCTCTCCACTCTCCACCCAAGTCGAAATCGAGACTGTGTTCCTTTGTCTATTTGGCCTAGAATCTCTCAGATTCGAAATAGGAGAGCCCTATTTTTCGGTTTTCTCTCTCTTTCTTCCTTCACTCGCTCCGTTCTCCGTGACAATAGCCAACAGGAAAACTCGTGAGCATAAAAATGGTGGAAAAATAGGGGAAAGCCACTTGGAAGGAAAGCAAAGGTGTTATTACAGTTTGAAAGGAGGGCAAGATGACATGCGCCATCCTTCTCTTTTCTACTCGAAGCTCTCTTTCTTTCTTCCTTTCTTTCTTTAATCCATTGTGGGGATTTGGTATGGCGAAGGTAGAACATTACGAAGAAACTGGGCAAGGCACACACACTCACAGGCCTCCCGTTCTTTTTGTTGCTTCGAAAAGACGGCTGCTCGAGAGAAGGAGAGAGAGTAGGAGAGAAAAGGCTTTGGTCGCTTACACCCACACTCACTTCCTTATGTCCATAGCACAACAAAGGTAAGGTGGATGTATCCATCTATTCCACGTGTGCACACTTCCAATACAATTGCTGACCACGATGTTGCGGATTGATCACATAAACAAAACAATAATGCACGCACAAGGAAGAGCGCCCACAATGTTTTTCTTTCTTCTTACCGTATCACATGGCAAGCTCCTGTCATGGGTCTGGCGACCATAGCCACTGGCGAGGGCCTCGAGGACGATGGGTGCCAGGGCCGAGATAACGACGACACTGTATGGCTCAGCCTATAAGAGAGAGCAAGAGAAAAAGGAGAAGGTTATGGTTGGGAATGCGTGTTTGATTTTTGTGTGTATGTTCAATGGTGGTTGTGTACCAATTCAGGAATACATTTGTGGAGAGGAAAAGTAGAATCATAATCCATTGGGCAATGTACTTACAGCAACAGCGTATGCGAGCCTATTTCGCGAAGTGGCAGGGAAAGGAAGGGAAGGCAGGGAAGGAGGAAGGGTGGTTAATATTCTATCATGAATCGCTACTATAGAGGACCAGAAATGAGGCAAAGGGGTGATGGATGATGGTGAAAATGGGTAAATCGCCTGATCCATGGTCCTCTTCCAAAAGTAGCCTTTTCTTTCTTTCTCCAATTGGCACCGCGTTTGGTTTGTGGGTACGAGATGCTGATGAGAATATGTTGGCTGTCTTTGTCTCTCGATCCGATCTAAAAAACCTGTTCTGCAGAGACACATCCAGAGTGGAGATTGAAAAAGAGCGTTCCTCCTCCAACGCGGTTGCGTTGGAGCAACCATGCTCTTTCCCCTTTCCTGTCAACCCCAACGGAAAAATCTGAGCGGGAAAGGTGTCGTTTACTCACCATCCCTGGATCTCTCGCTTGCTGAGGACCTTGTCGTTGTGGCTGACGCTGGTCTCGACATCCTTCTTGACGTCGGCGACCACGCCTTCGTCAATGTATTCAGTCTTCGTCATGATGAATTAGTTTTTGTTGTATTCTCTCGAAATGGAATGAGAAGAATGAAGAATGAAGGGAGAGAGAGATTAGAAGAGAAACCCGAGGGGGGAGACGTCAAGGGTTGATTGGAAGAAAGGATGCAGGAGGAGAGGAGGGAGGTGAGAGAAGGATGGACGAGGATGAGGATGAGGATGGGAATGAGGGATGGATGGGATTGTGCCAAAGAGAAAAAAAAAAAGAAAAGAAAGGTTAAAGAGGAATAGGAGGAACAACCTTTTTCGTTGTTATTTTTAAGTTTTGCTTCGAAGAGGTTGGACCTGAATGTGATTTTGCGTGTAGAAAAAGGAGTCTGGCCGGTCCCTGAGACACAGCCAATCAGGGCCGAGAACTGGCCCCTGCTTCCTTGCTTCTTCACATCGGGAGGGGCGTGGATGGAAGGACCAAGTATTCGTGTTCATGTAAATGTATGTGGTCGTGGAAACGAGAGCACACACACATTGACACACACACATTCTCACAGGCACATGGGTTGCACAACTGTGCACTTTTCAAGCTCGAGTGAGAGCAGTTGCCAGGAAAGAACAAAATCGGTGGAACGACATCAAAGGAACCCACTCTGAGCAAAACACACGCACCCAAATCTAACCATCGAAACCAACCCAGCCGTCCTATTCTCTTGAAAGCAAAGCACACGTCTATTCAACCCATTCACAAACCTCAACCATGAGAGGCCAATATTTTATTTCATTTCACTGCATATACCCCTGCACTACTATACATTACCAAAATGGATGAATGGCATGTTGACGTTTTATGTTTATTATTTATGAATCTCATTGAGGATATCTATGTTTTGAAGTAAGGACTATGTCTTTATCTGTGTGGACTACATGTGTTAAAATTCTCTAGAACACGATGGTAGTGTGTAAGGCCTTGATGCGCGGGTTATCCTAGTTTAGAGGCGCGTCGGTTCTGGCCGTCAGAATCGAGGGAAGAAGCGGGGGACGGACGCAATCATTTTACTGAGATGGGTATGTGAGGAGGTGTGAAAGTGGAGAGTCTGAGAGTCTGAGAGCATGGCATGAGCACGCGTAAGCGATGTTCCGGGTCACTGCGAGGTGTTCATGAGGTGAGCGAGCAAGACGCATGTGAAGAGAAAAACGAAACGATAGAGCGAGAGGGAGAGAGAAAAGATGAAGGGGTTAAGAACATGAAGGGATAGGAGTAGCGAGTTGCACCATTATGGTTCCTCCCTGTACCGCGCGCAGCTCTTCCACTCAAGAAGAAAAGAAGATGGGAAATCTGATGCCCTCGGAGAATGACTTTTTTTTTGTCTCCGATAATGATCCAGCTTGCAATCATCAGAGAAAAAAGATTTGGTCTTGTTCTTTTTTAATTTTTGACCTTCGTCCCACCAGCGAAAGCAGACGCCACCAACAAGCGAGCAAAACATTCAGATTTATCGGCACTGAAAGTCACCAGATTGAGCTTCAAGAAGTCAAAGACCAGGCTTTTATTGTCGAGGGGCAGCCACGGATTATTCCCATAGACTTGAAGTGCCTGCAGTGGGGTTGCGATCACCTCTAATTTCGTTTCTCTGATCTTTACGCTTTGCTCCTGGACTCGGCCTCAGAACATCATCCTTCAATCTTGAAATCTTTCATCTTGAATATCTCTGGACTGTCAGAAATCGGTCTTGCCTGCATCTAGAAAGTCCTCGTCCAGTCTGATCTCGATCACCTCTTCATCTTCTGCACACCGTTCGAGCCTCTCTTCTCCCATCCCGTTGCCCAAGTTCTCTGGTCTGTGTAATGGGCGACGCTCAAGTTCTTGACGCTCTCTGGCGAAAACATTGACGGATGGTTCAACATTTGGACTTTTGCCGATGTTCCTCGATTAGCGAGCCTTGTACTCCATGGATCTGCGCCTACGCCGCAGATATTAAGTCATTCCAGCGTTTTCGCTGTTCATCAGTTGATCTACGCGAGTATACTGAAGCTATTGCATCTCGAAAAAAAGTACATCCGCGTGATGGAAGAGACTGGAGTCTCATTATCGACAGCGCGGATCCGCCGCTACTGAAAACCTTTGACCTCTGTCCTAGTACCACCAATCAGCTCATGTTAGCGACAGACGCGGTGGATCTCTTTCCTTCGAAGTCTCAGATTTAGAATCAAGAAGGAGTGAATATGGCTATCACTCTGAGTTTATTCACTCCCGATATGGTCCCTATCTCTTAGCATGATCGTGCACGCCTCCAGAACCTCCTCCACCTATCTACACTGAATCACCTCGAAAGCCCAAGACAACTTTACTACCCGCGATTTTCGTGCTTACTGCCATCCTTCCAAATAAAATGTATACCTTGTTCAACTAGAAAAACATGATGAGATGACTTCAAATTCTGTTGAATGGTTACACAGCGAAAGACGCATGTGTATTCCTACCACAGTGCATTTTCGACTTTGCTTTGCTCTACGAGGCTGCAGCATCTTTATTGTCGCCCTCGTGGTTGGATCGATGCCATTTATTTGGTCCGAGTTTCGACTTCTTGCAGGACTTGGGTTCCTTCGGTCGGTAAGACATGGCTTTGACGGGCAAGACTTGCTGTCATATCCTTGGGTTTCAGGCTTCCGTGGTCCTCAAGGGGGGAGGGGGGGAGGAGGTCTGTCGTCTTCTTCAGCTTCTCGCATCCTAAGAAATTTAAACAAACCCAACAAACCCAAAGAGCTTAACCGTAGTTAATCACCAGCATTCGCGCTAACATAAATCTCTTCAAACGATTAAGTTTCTCAGAAGAACTGCAAAAAAAAAAAAGAGCCAAAGACAAAAAGGTTAACTTACAAGAGTTCCCTGGTGTGCTCGTGCGGGTCAGCTTTCAGGGCGTGATTGAAGGAGATGCTTTCGAGTGAACCGTGCGAGCTCGCTCAACCGAGAAGACTCGGTTCTAGGTGTCTATAGAGGAGATGAGCATGATGGATGGATTTGATACAAAGGATGGATTTGTTTGAGTCGATGTGAGGAATACAGGTGTGGATCGAGTCGTCTGATGCTTAAGGTCGAGAGTGGTAGCAGCTGTTTATAATCGAAATGTGTGATGCGTGCAAAGGAACAAAAAATAACGATTAAGATGGTGCAGGACAATAAAGATAGAACAAAATATATGGAACCCTCTCATTCCCACGCGTTATCTATCCACCCAAGAAGATAAGCTGGTCTCATACCCCTCGGAAGAATATCTTTGGTTCTCTCCGATGATGCTGCCGCCTACAATGGCCTTGATCGGATCCATATATAACTCGAAAATGTGCAGGTCAATCTTTCGAGTCAATATTACTTGATGATAAATGACCTTGGCACGCACCAAAAAATAAGCAGAGTGAGATATTGCGATCTTCTCTCATCAACCATATTGCCGCCATCAAACGACCGCAACTCACACAATGACATGTCGAGACAAAGAGAAAACAGGAAAACCACTGCGGAGAAAATTATTATTCAAACGGATCAAGAAAGCGGATGGATATTCTACAATTTGGAGATGGTAAGACAAACAGCATGCTACAAAGGTGGGCACAGAACTTAAATAGACTAACTGGGCGAGGATTATCTTGAAGAATAATTACAGAGGCGAAAAGGATGATGGAGGGAAGATGAGTTGAAGGTATGCGATGGAGAAGAAGAGAAGGGGATGGGGAGGACGAGGACGATGATGAATGAAGGAGGAAAGGGTCGTGACGAAGAAATGCTATCTACACTTGATGGGAGAAAGAAAGTGGGGGAAATGCAATATGGAGCGCTGTTGTACAGAGGAACAAAAAAAACGCAGATCGTAAAAAGGGTCATTAAGAAAGAGAAACAAAGAAAACAACTCTCTTCGGCTAGCCCTGCCCACTCTCACAACTGTCCGCAAGCTCACGCACGCGCTCATCGCTCAACACACGCAACAGAAAGCACTTTGAATAGAGTGTGTTGTCGACGGGAAAGGTGTACTTTTGGGCACGCTGCTGAAACGCCATGAACCACTTAATCGTCTTGGCTGTTGTTGTGAATCAAAAAAAAAAGAGTTAGCGGCGACGCTCAAGTGCCAAAGAAGATCGCGCAGCTGATCTCAAACAACAGGCTTACCAATGAGCTGGAAACGATAGAAATGCACAAGCAGTGCGCCTGTGGGCATTAGCTCCTGGAGGTCTTTGGGCTCTGGTGGCTCGAGGCGAGATGTTGCTGGAAACTGTGCTCCAGGCGTAGGCGACATGACATCCTCATTAGAGGCTGTTGGGGGCAGGAGCCACGATGGCGAGACAGCAATGTGGGTCAGGTCAAAGACGAACAAGCCAAGGAACGGGATGCATCCTTGCTTGTCGAGAGGGGTCTGGTGGTGCAAGTACTTGTTGTGCCAACCATCCATAGATACACTCGATCCAGATCCATTGATATCTATAATGGTAAAACACATTTTGTCAGCAGAGAAAATTAAAACGCATAACTGCACAGGAAAAACTCTGTCGCGTCTTACCTGTGAAGCTCGTCTGTGTCGAGTCCCGGCTCATGCTACTCCTCTGCAGCAGTGGATACTGGTGATGTTGACTACCAACACCGCCACCGTTCCCAACACAACTACCGCCTTCCTCCAGATCCTGTTGCCCAACCTGGCTCATGGCCCGTCGGATCACATTCCAGTTCTTGCAGGGCGAGATAAAATCTTGCAAATGCTGCAGAACTCTCATCTCATACCCGCCAACCCTGGACCAGGTCCTCCGCAGCCCACACAAGTGACTCGACCCCAACCCCATGACCAACTGGATCAGAGAGTTAAAGTTCCGGTACTGCCAGCATTTCTGTGCAATCCTGATAAACTTCTCAATGACTCGCACACGGTCCTCGAGCGCCTGCGTGCTGACCACCTCGGACGCCACCCACATGCCAAGCATATTGCTCCGCTCGTTGCTGGCATCCATGCCACTCCGCGTCGGTTCCTCCTTGAACAGGTATCCGCTGATCGACGACTGTGTCTTGCTGCGGCCTCGGCGCCCTGCCTTGGTGAGCTCGATCTCGAGCAGCTCGTTCCACTTAACTTGCTCCAAGAAGTGCTGCTCGAGCAGGCAGAGCTGCTGAGCAATCATCTGAGAACGGTAAAAGAGGATGAAGGGCTTGTAGGTTGGGTGGATCGTGGAGGGGAAAGACGGCTGGCTGGCGGAGCAAGGCGGAGTTTGAGTTTGCCAAGGACCAAGGACACTGCCGTTGATCGAAGGGGAGGATGGGATCGAGGACTGAGGTAAAGTAGGGATAGGTGGCCGAGAGTTGCTGTTGTTCTCGGTGGACGGGATTTCCTGGGTGGGGGATGTGACACATGCGCTCGTGGAAGTGTCCTTGTGTATCGTACCCAAACTCGAGATATGGTATGGACACTCTGGGTTGGGGTGGTATCCCGCCGACGAGTTCGAATTGGAACGTGAATGCCTGCTTGAAAGGCTCGAGAACTGGTTCCTTGTGGGGGAAGGCACGGGCGAAGGGATCGAACACGTGGAGGAGGACGCCTGGCCCAAGTTCAAGGACGACTTGAGCCGCTTGATCGACTTGTTGGAAGGAATAGGTGCGGGTATGCTCGATGTAGCACTCGAGACGGAAGAGAGTTTCTGGGCCAGGTGTGGCGTGATCGAGTCGGCAATGTCGTGGTGGAACACATTGCTCACCATCACTGACGGTCGCAGGTTTGGGAAGCTGCGCGTCGTGTTCAAGGCATGGTGCTCGGTGATACCAGTGTAGGCTGGTGTCCAACAAATACAATGTCCTCGATTTTCTCCACCCTTTGCGGTGTTGTTTTGATGTCCTGAACCGTTGGCTGAAGCGTGCACAAACTGTTGGTATAGGTCCTCACTCTTTTGGCGCCACTTGTTGATGCTTGTGGTCACCTTTGTCGACCAGGGGGTATTCGAGCTCTTGCTCGACTTGGTTGACGAGGTCGACAAGCGACGTTCACGGCCCGGGTACATAGCGCCTTCACTCGCCTGTCTGGACATGTACTGCACTCTTGATTCCTTGCTCGGCTGCCTTGTCATAGATTCGCCAACGATCGATCGAGATGTCGTACCAGCGAGTGTAGAAGCACGGTGGCGAGACTTGATAGGCTTGGGCGGGCTGGATGTAGTCACGTCGCTCTTGGTTGTCTTGGCCGACAGGGGTGACTCTACGAACTGGTTCGAATCGACCGAATGTTTCCTGCTCTTGGTTGCGCTGGAGTGAATTTCGCTGTGGTGCATCTGCTGTTGGCTCAACTCCGCCGACAAACTCTGCTGAGCGAGGCTCTTGAATAGTCGGCGCTGGTATTTGAAAAAATCCATCAAGTTGCGGATGATGCGTGAGTCACGTTGCGAGGCTTGGACTTTGGGATGGAAACGCATCTCGTTCAAAAAAGACGCCATCTGGAAGCGAAGGGACTTTGAGGTCAAAAAGTCGTCTGCAAAATGGTTGTTGATCCAGTAGCGGAAGACCACAAAGGTACTAATTACGTATTTTAATGGATGGAGCGAAATGGTTAGATGACATTGGAAGTTCAGAAGTGTATTTCGTAAGTGATAAGCGATGGTCTCACCGAACACGGACAACACATCTGTCCTCGGTATCCTCCTGCAAGGCCCAGAGATACCGTTGGATCAGGTATTTGCAGAGCTGGACTGGCGACATGAATAGGCGGTAGGTCAGGAAGAAATCTGCCATGAATCCAGAATCTGATCGAAAGATAAAGCTCATCTGTGAGTAGGGCAATCTTCAAGTTATAAATGAGTCACTCTCTCGTCACGGCAGTATCTTACCCATGCCATATTGGTGAGTGAGCTTCTCAATCAGCTTGACAATGGTTGCGGCGATAATTGGAGGCAAGTCGATCGACCCAGACATGGCATCCGTGGGGTCGTGTGACACATACACAATTGTATTGGGTGAGTCTTCAGCCATAGTATCAAATACATGGGCGTCAATCTCAGGGTACCGTGGAGGGATCGGTGGAGGCAGACTTGTAGGGAGAGCAGGTGGCGATGGCGCAAGGGTCGACTCTGATAGGCGCTTCCTTTCCCTGTCCGTATTAAGACTAGGGAGTGAATCGGGACTGACGATGTCTCTATCATTTGCGATTGCCAGACGCTCCAACATCTCTTCTGTATCCACCTCAGGTATGGCGATTGGAATAACTGGTTCGCACGGCGGGATCAAGAAGTTATAAGAGAGTGACAGGTACCCAGAGTCCTTGCCGTGAGTGCACGAGATTGGCGACATCAACGTTGCTTCGCTCGAGTCTGTATTGGGCGACTCTTGTGAGACAGAGGATCGCAGCGTTGTGATTTCAAGCTGAGGTAGGCGCTCTGCTGTCAACTGTCGCATCCGCCGTCTTCTGGATCGTTCAAAATTGTCGGTGAGATAGGGCTCGACTTCGATCTCATACTGAGATACTTCAGGAAGCGGTGTTGGCATATCCAGCGAGCTTGTACTTGCAGTGCTGTTGCGGTGGACCTCAAAATTAAATGGCGTTGTAGGTGTTGTCGACCTGGAGGAGAAACAGGTGCTGAACGAGCCGTTGTTGGAGATGAAGGATCGTCCGTTCCAACCACTCTCGATTCGATTATGGCGTCGGCCTTTGGGTGTGCGGTTCGAGAGCTCCGAGTCGCTGTAGTCTGTCAGGTACTCGATAGCCCCGCTCATGAAAGGGTCTTGCAGAGGAGACTCGAGGAAGTTTGAGTGATCCCTGAAAATCACGTGACAGAGAGGGTCGAGTTTAGTTAAGAGCAACCAGCCTATCAAAAGCAGCAAAACGCTCATAGCTTTACCGATGTTCACGCGTCGAATTCCATTTTCGAAGTCCATAGCGAGGATAGCTATCGTGATCAGAGTCATCGTCGCTGTCACCCTTGGACGATGTGCGCTCGCTGTGGTTCCCACTAAGTCCACTAATCGAGCTCTGGCGACCAGGGCGCTTGGGCCAGGTCCCAGACGTTGATGACGAGGTGACCCAGCCGAATATTGTGGCAAGGGTATGAAACTCTCTGGTGTTGGGAGCCACACACGAGTTGTGTCTGCGCCTTGGTGTGCTCATGGAGGATCGGCTTGAAGGAGGAGGTGTTGTTACTGTGCCATCGCCTGCAGGAGAGATCGCCTCGAGTTCTTTTTGGGAAGAAGACGAAGAGGAACTAGAGGGCGATTTGGGCGAGCAGGAAGGTGTCTCCAGGGGTGATATTGGACTGCAAAAGGAGCGCGACCTACGTCGTTCACGTTTCGAACTATCCCTGAATGTGGGTGGGTGTTGTTTTTGTGGATGATAGTGATGATGGCGAGTGGGCGGGTGTGTGGGAGTTGATTATTTTTCGGGTGGTTAATAATGGGGGGCAAGAGAGGAAGACAAAGGAGCATTAAGAAAATGGGAAGGATAGGTCGGAATATGAGCAAACGACAGACATACCCCCGAGGAGTCGACAAAAAGACAGCGTATATTTACCTGGAGCATGAGGGCAACTCCTCATCGTTGGACTCGATGCCTGATAAGTATCCTGTGAGGTTGAGTGTTTCGCCTGAAGGAAAGTACGTGTCAAAGGCCTCTAGGTACTCTTGTTCTGGAGTCAGCATGGGTCGATGTTGTCGAGGAGTAAAGCGACCCTTGAAATGATGAGGTGGTTCCTGAAGAGTGTGTTCCAGACCGATCCTGTGTGATGGCTGTGGCGAGTATACTGCAAAGGACGGAGTGGTGTGTGTGTGTTTCTCTCCAAAGTCGTTATGGACGCGTGGGAGGGGGTAGGCAGAGGAGGCAGGGGCAGAAGGATGAGATGTTTGGTCCTGCATGAATGTGTGTGTGTTGTTGTTGTGGGATAGAGCGAAGGCTGTGTCGACACCGTCGTGGGATGTGGAGGATGTGATCAAGGAGGTGTCTGGAGTGGCCCATCGCGCCTTGACTCTGACGTGCTTGGATCGAGGAGTTTTGCCAGAAACGGGCCGAGCTTGGCATCTGGGATAAGATGCCATTCTCTCTGCTGTTGGTTGTTGGTGGTGTGCTGTCCTGTCAAGCTCGACTATTCTTGGAGTCAAGAGTCAGAGTGAGAGTGTGAGAGAGAGAGAGAGAAAAGAGAGAGAAAGAGAGAGAAAGAGAGAGTGTGAAGGGGGAAAGGGAGAGAATTATGCACAGCTCTTTGCCTCTCCTCGACCTTGCCCTGAGGATGAGAAGGGAAGAAGCCGATGAGATAGATTGATAGATAGATGGATGAGAGATAAGTGCGGACGAGAGTATGAGTGTGAGTGAGTGGAGTGTTGGCTAGTAGAGAGTTGTGTGAATGGTGGATTTGCTGGATGATGTGAATGTGAATGAAGAGAGAGTGAATGAATGAATGAATGAGAACAAGGAAGGGAAGGGTGCGAATGGTGCGTTTGAGCCAAATCAACCGAACCCCCTCGAATCGAACAAAAGTATTTTTGAGTTTGCTCAGAGACAACAGGGTCCACCTTTTGCGGACAGAAATAAAAAAAAAATAAAAAAATAAAACGCGAGGTGGATCGTGGATCTGGTGCAGTTGACAAGCAGGTGGCTGGCTGTTTACAGCGTGCAAGAGCGAGAAGCCATTCGATGAGGGATCGAAGGAGGACGGTGGGTGGGATCTGTGCAAAGATATGAGATATATGTTTGGGAAAGAGAGAGAGAGAGAGAGAGAGAGAAAGAGAGGGGAAACAAGGCAAAGAAATGAAATGCAAACAGCCCCCAACAATAATGGATTCAAGCACGAAATCAGAGAAACAGAAGAAAGATGAAAAAGCAAAATAGGGAGAGACGAAATGGACCAGTGGAAAGGAAAACCAAAAAAAAAAGGACTATTGCGAAGGAGGAACCATGTGAGCTGGAGAGAGAGAAAGAGAGATGGATGGGTTGTGCTTTGTTTTCGCACAAGGTGGAGAGACAGAGAAGTAGACAGAAGGAAAGAAAAGAAAGGAAAGGAAAAGAAGGAACGGATGAGAGAGAAGGAGGGATCCCCAATCAAGAAATGGGAACTTGGAGGCAAACAAAGCAACGACAACAACAAAAAAAACTAAGGAGAAGGGGGACGATGGCGTTGGGATTGGATACAGACATATGCAAGTGGGATGGATGGACAGAAGAAAATGGCTTGTGCTGGCTTGTTTGGGTCGTTGACTTTGTTGGCTTTGATGGCTTTGTTGGCTGGTGCGCATCAATTTGTGATGCGATGATCTGGTTGGCTCAGTGTTATTCTTACTTCCTTACTCTGTTTGCTGCTTGTTTGTCTGCTGTCTGTCTGCTGTCTGTCTGCTGTTTGATGTCTGCTGTTTGATGTCTGTACGAGGGATGCACGATGTCTGTTGTAAAAGTGGAGATGAACGGGTGCGTGTGCATGTGTGGTGTATTTTGTGCCTGTGCGTAGTGGGAGGGAAGTAGGCGGGAAAGACAAAGAACTGAGATGAGAGATGGGAGAAATGAGAGATTAAGAGATGAAGAAAAGACGGTATGAGGTGCAGGAATAACGATGAAGATGAATAAAAAAAAAAAAGGTGGCGGGATGGATTGGCGGATGCGAAAGGGTGGGCGTTGTGTGCTTTTATGGTGTGCACTCTCACAACCATCCCCAACCAACCCATCCCATTAAATGCTTAATGCTTCAATGATGCGTCCCTCTCTCGCTCAGGCACTTTTTTCTGTTGTTTTCTCGGGGCGGACAAAAACATTGGCCCTTGTTTAATTGCATTTCTTGTTCAATCGTGGGCTGCATGGTCGTACAGCAGAAATTTGCACTCTGTGCCATACATAGTCTCTTTGTCTCCCTCCCTCCCTCTTTTTTCTCCACTGACTGTTTGAGCTACAGAGTTTGTCTCATCTGGAAGAAGGATTAACCCTCATTACCGCCTTGTGCATTTAATGAGATCAGCCATGCACCAATCTGCATTCCATCCCTCATGGGTTTGTCCAAGAGGAGAGGATGTGCCCATATTATAAGGTTCCTAGAAAACACAGCATCATCTGGGCGGGGGGAAAAGAGAAAAAAGGGAGAGAATGGAAAAGGAGAGAGGGAGGGATGGGTGGGCTGGGATGGGATGGGTGTAGTGAGTTATGGTTTGACCATGGTTAGGGAGTGGGACATGTTTGTGTTGTGTAAAGTGCAGCATGTACTTCCCAAGTACTACTTTCTCACACTCTCTCTCTTCTAACCTACCACTGACGCAGGCAAACAAGCAACCAACCAACCCTGCACATCACTCGTTCAATAGTTGTTCTTTTCCAACGGTAAGAAAAAAAGAAAAAATAATGCAATGCTGAACATGTGAGTACTTTGGGCGCCCACACATCGAACGAAGAGGCATGATGAGATGAGGCATTTGCTAGTGTAATCTCGATGTTGTCATTAACAGAGGGCGCAATTAGTTAACCAACATGTACATGCATGCATGCCTCGATCTTTCTCAATACTTCATTTTGAGTGAGGGAGAGAGAGGTACATGAATGTGCCATCCATGAATGAACATGCAGTGCAAACGACGATGTACAGAGAAAGACTGAGGGAGGTATGGTGTGTATTCCTACTTGGAAGTTTCGATTGTCACCTTGCTTTTCTCTTGCTTCTTTTCTTTGGCCTGGTTTGACCTTGCCCCCCTCATTACATTGCAACTTTCATACGCCCTTCTCTCGCTCACGCTTGTTTCCTGTTTCCCCCTCCTTGTTTCCTTCCCTAGTTTTTTGCTTCTTATTTGTTCGACTCGGTCGTCCCTCGTGCTTCTTAAAGAAACAACCATGCCCAAAAAGGTGCACGTTCGGAGGTGTGAGTGTGCTAATCCACCACAGATCTGCCTTTTCCCATAGAATCATTTCGCTACATGCACGCAATAATCCTAATTGAAACCAACTACAGAGAAATATGGATGTGGTCAAAGTGCTTTATGGTGACAACGATGCCCTATCGATAACCCCTCCTCATCCTATCCACTATTTTGTTTTTTGTGGTTGTTGCGCATGTTTTCCGTGGTTTTTGTTTGTTTTCCTTCTTGGATGTCTTTTGGAGTACAAAGGCAAGAAGAAAAATGCCGAAACACGCGCGTATTCCCTCTTTCCCTCGTCCATGTCATCGTCTACTAAACACACGCACAACATCCCAAGAGAACGACGTCGTGTCGTCCCCTACCCATTGTGCTTTGTCCCTTTTGTCCCCCTTGTCCCACAACACTTAATTTTTTGTTTTTCAAACGTGAAGACGCCGAATCGATGATTGGCAAAGATGACCCACCGTAACAAAGGAAAAGAAGAGTTTGTACTTTTTTTTTGCGTATTAGGGGAAGAAGAGGAGTGGGAGGATGGACGGATGGAAGAGGATGAAGAGGATGAAGAGGATGAAGAGGATGAAGAGGATGAAGAGGATGAATGAGGAGGATGAGGAGGATGAGGAGGAACAAGAGAGTAGGAGTCACCTTCCTCCTTAGTAGAATTTTGGCCCTTTTGCTCCTAGGAACATGCTGTTCCTGCTATTCCTGCAGGTTCGGAAGGAGAGCACAAAAATAAGATGAAAAACAGCACATAAAAACATTCTTGTCGTTGCTAATCAAAGGCCAGGTCCGTAGAAAACGACACAATACATAACAATACAGGAGCAAAATTTGTCCTGCATGTCCGATGTATGATGTTTGTGTAATGATGTGTAATTGGGACTAGTTCTAAAGGGTCTCGGACTTTTCCTGCAAATGGATGCGTTTCGTTCTTTTCATTGAAGCAACGTCGGACGCATTTTCTTTTCTCTTTTTTCATTTGCATTCGAATGTTGCAGCAAGTTTTTTTTTGCTGATGTCAGACTTGCATGAAAAAAGGAGTAACCAGCATAGTACCTTTGACCAACACGTTGCAAAGGGGTGGGATGGGGTGGGATGGGGTGGGATTGACCCAAAGGGAGGGAGAGAAAGAGAAAGAAAAGAAGTATCACAAAGAAGAGAAAGGAGGGAGTGGGAGAAGAAGGAGGGTTTGGCAGGGAAAGTAAGATGAAAAGACAAGGGCGAACGAAGCAGGAATGGTCAGGCAAGAAATGTGCACGTAGAAAGAAGACTGTAGAAAGAAGCAAAAACTATGGCGATTTCCGTATTCTGTTTTGTTGGCCTTGGTTCATTTTACACTTGCCATTAATGGAAGAAGATATGGTAGATGGAATACTATGGCCCTCGACTGTGTTGTATCCGCGGCGATGCTTAGCAATAGGGGTTGCCACCAATTTTTGAGTTTCCCACACAACAAACGAGTGTCATCATCGTTGTCGGGGCGCAAATATTGGGCAATCGCAATTTCCCAGGATCCAAACCGTGCATGACGGGATGTCGGGGGTCATGGGAGGGTGTGAGAAGATGGGGGGGGAGATTGAAAACAAACGATTTGTCAGATTGTTGATGCACCGGCGGTTGTGCATATGGCTCCGCAGCCTCGACTTAGTTTGTTTTGTCGTCATTGCAAATTCACGAATGATAGGTTGGGGATGCAAGTTGGATTGTGGGGAGAACGGTATCCGTGAGGAACATAACCTTTTTACAAACCATGAGCCATGATGAGGGACACTTGGGGTTCTCCGTGAAGACCGGCATACAAGACAATTATTAATCGCGACCTGCCGCACACATGGTTTGTCGTGTATAAATACTTCCACCTACTTTGCAAATCTTAGTTCTACACTCCATCTCCAACGCTTTCGTCTGCCTTTGCCAGCTTGCATCTTTTCGATACTTCCTCATTCATCTTCTCTGCTTCAAGACTCTAAACAAAGATGTCCGTTATCAACCGCCACTCCACCTTCTCGGACCACTCATCCGCCGAAAACACAAAGATTCTCTCAGACCCTAATGCCTCGTTCACAGTCTACTACTGGGGCATGACTTCGGCAGGCTCCACAGCAAGGGACCTACTTGCGTACGGAAAAGCCTCATGGAAGAATGTGCCGATCTCTGTAAGATGATCTTGAAACGTAGGGTAGCACAAAGTCTAATTGATAGGTGAATCGTGTTTACTGACCCACGGTATTTTTGAATACCAGTTTGAATCCTGGGCTGCTGGCACCTACAAGACACCCTTCAGATCAATCCCTACCTTGGCGATTCGTTCAGAGGAAGGAAAAGTATGTTGGCTCGCTTCACGTCTAGGGTTTTCCACATGGACGGTACTTAACTTGCGACATCAACTAACCCGCTACCCTTCGGAAACCTTGATTTTTAGGAGGCCACTTTGGCGGAGTCTATAGTTATTGATCAGTTCTTGGCCAAGCGATTCCATCTTTTGGGCGACAATGAGTGGGAAGAGTTCCAGATCAAGGGCTTCTACAGCAACATTCACTACCTACGCGAGCGGTCGTTTATGAACGTGACCTGGACACATGCGGACAAGCGCAAGATTGCGCTCGAAAAGTTCCTGACAGTAACTCTCCCGGCATTCATTGAGGATCACGAGTTCCACTTGAGGGCCAATGGATCTAATGGACATTACGTTGGAGACAAGGTAATGTGTATTCTTGTTCCGCAAAAGAGAGCGAGAGAGTCCAAGCGGGAGATCAACGTCTAACACAAAGTACCTTGTTTTTGCATGTTGTGCTTAGCTGAGCCTTGCCGATATTCATTTGGCCAATGCGATGGATCATTTCTCACATCTACCTGCCGGAAAGACTATCATGACCTTGTTCAAGAACAGTACGCTGTTGTGGAAAGTCAAAGAGGAGGTAGAGAAGAACTCTGAGATTGCTGCATGGAGACAGACGGATGAGTGGAAGCAGTTCGACAAATATTCGGTTGAGGTATATTCGGTGACTGCCCCACCCGCAGACGAAGAGACCAAAGAAGAATAAAGAGCCGCGATAGAGCCGCCTTTAAGGCTAGTGATTAAACAAAGACTTCAGTACGATTCCGATACTCTTTTATGACTTTAAGGTAGCTGATCGTTTTTATTTAGTGGCGCTCAACTTGCCTCTTGACATGTCCCGATTCGAAAAAGCGATTGTGCTAAGCCACTCAAATTCGCCGTGCGTCCCATCAACGTGAACTGAGAGATGGGTGTAGTTTCCCATCATCATCACCTTCCTCACCAACCAACAATGTCCAACATGCAGCAGCTCTTTGGCGAGCTCGAGCGCCATGTCAAGCGCGAGGAACACGAAAAGGCCCTCACCATCACCGACAAGAGTACGTAGGCGGCATCATCGAAATCACGTACCAGATGCATCTGAGAGAACAATTATGCTCAGATGTGGCGCTCAGAAAGCCCCGGGAAAGCCCCAGGAAAGCTCAGGAACCAGTAACACCCGACGTTAACCATGTCTACCCCCCTCTTTCATCGAATGAAATAGTCCTGGCGATCGACGCCAAAGACAAGGACGCCCTGCACTGCAAGGCTGTCACCTTGATCCGTCTCGAGCGCTACACCGATGCCCTCACAATCCTCAACCGTCCCCTCGAGGGCAAGTTTGTTTTTGAGAAGGCTTACTGCCTCTACCGCACCAACCAGCTCAGCGACGGTGCCACCTTGATCGAGAGCAGACGTAAGGAGCTCAAGGCGCAGGGCCAGACTCTGTCCTGGGATCTTCGTCACCTCGAGGCCCAGATGCTGTACCGCATGGAGCGCTACCAGGAGTGTATTGAGTTGTACTACGGCATGCTTAAGGATACCCCCAAGTCGGACGAGGGCTACAACGACATTCTGACCAACTTTAACGCCTGCAAGGCTGCGGTGCTTTACTCTGGCGAGACCTTGGACGATAGAGTAAGAATGAGGTCCACCTTCCTGGTGCTTCTCGATTGTACCATCGATGAAGTCCCAATCCTAACGATCATGCCCTTTCTCGTTTTTTATTGATCTCTCTATTAGTGGAAGGTGGAGGATGTGATCAAGACCACCTACGAGTTGAGCTTCAACTCGGCCTGCGCCCGCATCTCGACTGGCGAGTACACCCAGGCGCTGAAGTTGCTCGAGGAGGCCAAGACCCTGTGCCGTGAGACCCTGCATGACTATGACGAGGAAGAGATTGAGCAGGAGATGGCCATCATCATTGTCCAAACTGCCTACGTCTACCAGCTGCTCGGACGTGTCGATCAAGCCCGTGAGCTCTACCACTCTGTCCTCAAGATCAAGTATGTTTGACAGCTGCTTTAATTCAGGAATAATTTGATCCGAGTTTTCATCGCTCACTAACAATTCCCTCTTTTCCTTATCACTTTCTAATAGGGCCTTGGAAGTGACTGTCCCAGCCGTGGCCGCCAACAACTTGGTCGCTATCCAGAAGGAAGAAGACCTGTTCGACTCTGCCAAGAAGATCAAGACCGCGACCACAAAGTCCCTGGGCGTCAAATTCTTCTCGTCCCAGAAGCGCGCCATCGCCATGAACGAGCTCCTCTTGAACCTCTATCAGAGCAAGTTTGTCGCCTGCAGAGACGCCGCCAAGAACTTAGTCAAAACCCAGCCCGACAACGACGCCCTGTACCTTATCCTGGCTGCCACGATGCACAAGCAGAAGAAAACCGCCAAGGCTCTCGAGGAGCTCAAGGAGTATGCCCAGTTGCGCCCCGAGTCTGTGGCGATCGAATTTGCGATTGTGCAGTTGGAGCTGATCAACGGATCGGATTATGTGGCTGCAATCGAGTCGCTTCAAAAGTTCCTGAAGGCGCTCCCTGCCAACGAGCAACACCGCCCTGGATATGTCGCCCTGTTGGTGTGGCTGTACGACCAGGCTGGCCAGGGTGAGAAGGGTGTGGAGCTGTTGAGCGAGGCCAGTGCTGTGTGGGCCAAGAACTCGAGTTCGAGCATGCCCCTGGCCCTGTTGCGCCAGACTGCTGCGTTTAAGCTGCGCTCGCACCGGTACAAGGAGGCTGCCAAGGACTACGAGGAGCTGGTCCGCGCTGATCCCTCGGACCCTGCCAGCATTGCTGGCTTGATCATGGCCTACTCTGAATTTGAGCCTGCTCTTGCTGAGAAGTACGGCGCCAGCTTGCCCGAGATGACCAACGCCATGGCTCTGGATGTCGAGGCGCTGGAGAAGGTGGTTCCTGGATTGAAGCGCGAGTACGTCTCACAGGAGAACGCCTCGGGTGCAGGATTCGGATCCGGTCGTCGCCCTACTGGCCCTGGATCGCGCCCTCGTCGCTCGGGCGCCCGTCGCCTCCGCAAGAGAAAGCCTCTACTTCCCAAGAGCTATGACGCTGCTGCTGCGCCCGATCCTGAACGTTGGTTGCCCAAGCGCGACCGTGCCGCGGCTCGTTTGGCACGCACACGCAAGACTGGTGCTGGATCGAAGAAGGATATGGGCAAGGGATCACAGGGCATGAACATGGAAGGCGGTGGCATTGGAGGCACTGGCAGTGCCAGGATTGCGGGCCGCGAGTTGCCCAAGCCGGCGGCGCCTGTGCCTGTTGCACCCGTGGAGGAGGTTATAGACGTGGCAGCGATTGCCAAGGCCAAGAGCGCAGGTAGCAGCAAGAACAAGAAGAAGAAGGGCAAGGGTGGCAAGTGGTAGAGACAACACGTAGAAACCCCAATGCATTGTATGCGTCTTGGAGGCATCACGACAACCTTGTGCAAAAAAACAAAATTAGCCTTTTTTTTTGGTGGCCTCTTTGTTGACTTTCATCCCGATGAAAATATCACGTGCACTCTGCGCCCTGAAGAGACAACCAGTTCTTGTCTTTTATTGTCACCTTAATCCATGCTAAAACTGTAACCCTTCTTGCAAGCTGCGTTGATACTGTGTTGCTGGTGCTTTTTGAGTGTGTATACAGATGGGAGGAGGGGTTTTTCCTTCTCAAGGGAAGAGCATCTGCATTTGAGTTGAATGAGATGGCGTGAAGATGCTGAATAAGAGGAGGGAATGCCCGTCCACCATTTTTTCAGGTGGTTGGGGTGGGGGTGATGGATCATTTGTTTGTATGTGTGCTTTTTTGAGGGACAGTCTGAGGGACGACAGCATTCTTTGGCAAAGGTTCCCTTCACCCACCACCTTAGACGTATTTATTTTCAGTCAGCAACATTTACGTCCTTCACCTCACGAAGCAGGGGGAACAGCCACGAAGCCGCACCCGGATCCCACGGCTTCGCCTTCCAATCTTTTGAACCTCTGCCACAGTACATCTTCATCGAGACATCCTGCCTCAAGAACATCCTTGCCAAAGCACAGAATATCCTTCAGTTTTGGACAACACTCCTGAAGTACCCGAACCAGCGCCTCTGCAGAGCACCCCTCTTGGTTGCCCAGCTTCAAGATCTCCAGATTAGGGAACCGCCGCAGGAACTGTAGCAGACTCGTCGAATTCCTTTCCCAGTTCAGGTGCAGATAGAGACTTTTGACACTCGTGAAAGGCTCAATGTCACTACCGCCTTCTTCTTCTTTCACCGGTAGATCGCCCAAACACAGCGCGCTCCACAGTCCCACGTTCTCCAGCCTCGGGTTATTCCGCAGGATCTGGACCACGTCGCAGAACTGTATATGTGGCCAGCCCACAAAGATCCTGCGCAGCCGGGTGGGGCACTCGAGCGCCCCTCGCACCCTGTCTGCCTCCTCGGCGTCCCTGTCATCCTGCTGCTGTGCCGGATTCAGGAACATGAGATGGGTTGTGAACTCGAGCTCGCGCAGCTCCGGGTTGGCCCGGATCAGGGCTGCACAGTCGCTCAGGGGCAGCTGGGCATAGGATAAAGAGAGGTCGCGGAGGCGGGTCGAGTGTATTGGGAAGGGCTTGGCGACGGAAGTGAGCTGAAGGCGGCGAAAGTGACTGCTCTGGCGAGAGGCGAGCTCGTCGGGGATGCGGCCGTAGTGAACGAGGTCGAGGTAGAGCTCCCAGAGGCGAGGAATGAGGACTTGACGCCAGGTCCTGCAGACGGATAAGCAGGCGATGAGGTCCTGGGGGGCGAACTCGTGTTGGTGGGGGCTTTGCGGGTGGGGCCGCCAGAGGGGGATGTGGAAGCCAAGGGTTGTGATGACTTCAGGGAGTTCGAGTGGATGGAGCATTATTCGACTGTCGCTGATGTGAATTAGATGAGGGTGTGGTTAATGAATGGAGGCAAAAAAAAAAAAAAAGAAAAGAGATGCCCATTCATAACACATTCAGGCACCAATTTCTTTTTGAGTTTGAATACGCCCAACGGACTCGATTGGGCTAAATTTTTCTTTTCAGAGCTAAGCCTATCTTGGACTCGCGAAAAGACGCGCACGAATGTCTTATCAGATCTTGCACTTTTAGGCTGGGCTGTTTTCCACTTTCGTCACGACTCCCTATAGGATCCTCAGGAACAAACACTTGCGAATTGTGCGTTTGCGTTCTCTTCTTTTTCACTCGCACCTGCCAACCCTTGTACATATCCCACAGTTGATCTTCATCCACCAGCCTCTCCATTAAAACATCATCGTGATGGCCTACAAGCTTCATGGATCGAGGTTAGGATACCACGCATCAACTGCAATACCGCCTGCGTATTGATGTCGCAGACCAGCATAACGTGCGGCTCTCTGGATCTTCGTTGAAGGACCTTTCCGTCTTGCCTGACGACCCCACGTAGTATGATTCTGGAAACCTTTTACGGGAATGTGCCACATCACCTTAATACATCTACAAGAACACTTACTGCTACACATCAGATCTGTGATACAGGTCTGGGCCACAAATCCAACCCCTTTTTATATATCAACCATCCTATTGTTGCACTGATATAGACCGTGACTCTTTAATAAATGGCCTGGATTGCAATACTTTGTTATCGTTATTAGCGAAAGAAGTGATAGTCGAAAGTGGTGAGTGATGACCATAGCCAGCTGCCCTTTCTGTTGTTAGTACCTTGCAAAATTCTAAGAGAAAAAATTAAATCAGTCATCAATGAGACGGATTTTGGAAGCATCGAAGATAGATAGTTACTGTATGTCCCCCAAATGGCAGTCTTGCTTCCAGATCTGTATTCTGCAGGATCTGTGTGCTGGATTGCTTCGCTTACCCTTGAGTAGTTTTTATCTAACGAAGATATTTTTTTTGCATTGGGTTGCACCCTAGATAAGCAATTGAAATACATCTTTCTTCCTCACTGACTAATTGTCACGAACCAATCAAAATATCTCGACCTACCATGAAAAACTTCTAGCTTGTGTAGTCTCTTGTTGAACCCCAATCCTTGTTACTTGCATTCGTTTGTGGCCCTTTTAGTATGCATGCTCTCTCTATCTCTCTTCTGATGTAGACAAATCGGCAATGATGCGTTGATATCAAGCCCTCGACACGATGGCCGGTCTGCATGGCCATTTATTGCAGTAGCATTCCATCCATCCCACCATATGTTCTCAGAAATAGAAGCGGTGCCTTTCTTTTGGGGACTAGGTTGGGTGCATGTCGACAACACTGTTTACCCGGGTTTGACCACTTTCTTCTCACCCCGCCCCCGCAAGGAAACTCGTGGAAACCTTATTTCCAATGTGAAATATTTGTCCCGCACTTTTTTTTACTTGTACAGTGTTGCGGTATGTTGAAGATGACAGACAGACTTTTCCCCCCCCACTTAATCCTCCCATCCTCTTAATGCATACATGTTTTTCGTTCCATCCTACGCCATCATTCCATTGGTTTTCTCAATTATTTTACTTTTTATTTGGTATGCGTGATCATATGGAAAGTGCAAATGCCATCAAATTGGTACGAATAAAGCACTCTAGTTTCGCTCGCCGGGTGGGCGGATATCACCAGTCACGTTGTTCACGTACCACGCAAACTTGACGGGGGTGCTCTTATGGTAGGCCTCGACCTCAGCATCGAGGCAGCCGAGCATGCAGATGGTTCTCTGGGTGTTGCGGACATCGCTCTGGGGGGTGCCGACGTTGAAGTAGTAGGACAGGGAGACGAGGAAGAAGGGGCCCTCCGAGTTGACATCATCGTACATGGGGAAGGCGGCCTTGCCGACGGTGTTGGTGCAGGCAGCAACGCAAGCGCCCTCAGGGGGGAAGTTCCAGGCGGTCTGGGCGTTGGCAATGGCGGCAACGGCGGCGGCAACAATGGCGGTAGCGAACTTCATGGTGTTGATGTATTAGGGTGGTGAGGGAGATCGAAGGGAGTAAAAAAGAAAGGGTATGGTCAAGTTGCTCTCAGTTTTATACAGATGGCTTTTTTTTCTTATATGTTCACGCTCATGAGATGATCAGATCCTTCGGATGCCTTGCCGTCTTTGTGGCATGTTGGCGTCAAAAGGCGTTTGTGTTGTGTTCTGTTCTGTGTGTTCTCGGCGTGGGATCTGGCGCGGGAGAATTCGTAAAGTTGAGTATTTAGTCATGGAGATTGTCCATTGGGTTATTAACGCAGGCAGGTTTCTATTTAGAAGCGGGCATTGATTTCTTGCGAAAGGTCAGTGTAACCTGTTATGTGCAAAGGCGTACAAGTGTATATATTGCAACATGCTCTCATGCCTTGTTTTACGCATGCCTGCATGTGTGGGCTGTACTCAGTCACAGTGGGCAAGAACTGGCAGAAGTCAAAGTCCACAAAGAAGGATGAATGAGGTGACGAAGTTGAACTCAGACACTCTCTGTTGTTTCTTCTGTCTTTCATTAATATTTGATGGACCTTCCCCGCCCCGTTATGCACGGTTAGCGATCACACACTATTGTCCTGGCAACGTGTCTGCTTAATATTACTAACACATAGTTTCTGTGTCACCGAGGAATATTCATATTCGTATATTGTTACATGTCCCCTCAGAGGAGATAAACTATGGGAGGCATCGAAAATGACTCGAATTGAGAAACGTGGCCCCGAGTTCTTCTCAGACTCATGTCTTTCTCAGAGGATGTTCTCGTGGTGGATGTTCTCGTTGTGATTGTGTGGATTGTGCGTGAGTAAGCGGGATAGGGAAGGAGAGAGAGATACTTGAACCTTACCTGTCGTCTTATACCTAAACTTTATTTTCTTTGTCTCTGCTCCGCAGAGAGTCGACAAAAACGAAATCAGATAACTCAAAAAGGCCTCATTCCATCCTCATTCCCTCGTCCGTCCAAATTTGGGCTATCAGATTAAAGTGTTTGATTGGTACGAGACAAACAAGAGACTTAACGACAAACAAGAGACTTAACGAGGAGGCTGCCAAAGTCTATGAGGAGTTGGTCTGCGTCGACCCCAAAGACCCTGCTAGCATTTACTGGTTTGATCGTAGTCTACTCTGAGTTTGAGTTAGAGCTTGCTCTTGCTGAAAAGTACGGCGCCAACTTACCCTAGATGATTAACGCCATGTCCCTGGACGTCGAGGCGTTGGATAAGGCGGGCGGTTTCTGAATTGAGGTGCGATTGTGATTTACTGGGGAATGCTGCTGGTGGATTCGGATCCGGTCGCCGTTCCACTGGTCCTGGATCGCCTCCGCAAGAGCGATCCTCTGCCCATCTGACGCGCACTTAAAGGATAGGTGCGGTAACGAGGAAGAAGATAGCCAATGGATCATAGAAGGCGTGGCATTGGAGGCGATGGCAGTGACAGGATTACGGGACGCGAGTTGCCCAAGCCTGCGACTATCCCTGCGCCGGTTACGCCTGTAGGAGAGGTTATGGACGTGGCGGCGTTTGCCAAGGCCAAGAGGACAGGTAACAGCAAGAATAAGGAGAACAAGTACAAGATTGAGAGGTGGTAGAGACGAGATAGAAGGATCTCTCTCTCTCTCTCTCTCTCTCTCTGTGTGTGTATGTGTATTAATAGGCTTTGTCCATATCAGCGGAATAAATTCGAAGGATGGTTTTGTTGTCGTGATGTCTTGAGGCATCCAAATCGTTTTTTTCGTTTTTTCGTTTTACTTCGCTGTGAAGATACCACGTGCAGTCGCCAATATGAAGAGACTCGACTCTTCCATGGTTCGCGTCGTATTACCTTGTCTTTTTTTCATCTATCATGCTACACAAACCGTTTTCCTTTTCGCAATGTGCGTTGATGTCGCTCTGTGAGAGCGGTATGGGGCAAATTATTCTCAAGCTCTAGCAAGTCGAGTCTGGGTCAAAGAGTCCAATCGTCCACCGGATCTTGACCTCATTTCTCTTCGATCCTGCCCTCCGGCTTCCACCAATCCCGATTCTGTCCATCGTTTACTTTGCAGCTTATCTGCCAGTTGGGGTCCTGGAGGTATGTTTTGTTGGCGTGGTTGAAATCAGCGCAGTCCTTGACGAGCACGTTTTCAGAAACCAGAGTGAGAGGCAGAAGGTGACAATTGGGAGACATCGGCGAGCCGCAGTCGGCGAAAAGTATGCTCTTGTGCGAGACTGTGTAGTTTGAGGTGTTGGAGATGAGGGTGTCTTATATTCATCTCACAGGATAGATGTGAGAAGTGATTCCATGTGCGGAAGACCTGAATGCAAGGAGGTCTTTCGTTTAGGACTGTTCACGATCTTTGGGGTCGTGGGGGTTGGGTCGCCAGAGGTGCCTGAAAAGCCAGGTCTCGCGATGATCTCGAGTAGTAAAAGAGGATAAGGCATTTGCGTATCTTGTGTCTGTGTGCTTTGTATGTGCAAGTGCGATGATAAACAAATCGACAAGGATACGTTGGTATCGATCCATCGACAAGATGGCAAGTCTGCCTCTCCTATTGTATTGTAATCGGAGTTCAATCCAAGTGCAACATTCAATTTTCTTCTTGTGCCACCAGTCATTCCACACCATGTATCCGCAATTCTTTAAGAGTGAGGGCATGCCGACAACATTGAGTTATCCGGGTAACTGTTTTTGTCTCATCATTCTTTTCCCACACACACACATGCTCTCTCTCTCACTCTCCCTTCTCTCTTCTCTTTCTCCGCAAGGACTCTCGTGAAATATTATTTTGCAGTCTGAAATAATTGTCCTGCATTTTTCTTGTTGCTGTACACTTTTGCGGTGACTTGAAAGTGCCAGAAAAGCTTATGTTTTCCCCCTTGCTATTTTTCACTATTTTGCATTATTTTCGATGTGAGTTTTTTTTTTGAGAAAATGCAAATGCATCAACCGGTACGGACAAATTGCACGCTATCGCTTAAATGCGGCGGCGGCGGCGGACGGGAGACCAGGTGGACTTAATTTCGCGGTAGGTCACCATTCTGTCAATGCGGCAGCAGAGCGTGCAAATCTGGGTCACTGTCCTGAAGTTTTCGGCGTTTTCAGGAGCCTCGGGGCCATACTCGTGGCTGTAGAACAAGGAGACGAAGAAAAAGGGGCCCTCTGATTGGACATATCGTACAAGAGGAAGTGGATCTTGCTGATAATGTTAGTGCACTCGGCAATGCAAGTGCCCTCAACGGGGAAGTTCTAGGTGGACTTGGCACTGGCAACGGCGGCAACAGCGGCGGCAACGATAGCGGTGGCGAGCTTCACGGTGATGGTGTGGGGAGTGGTATAGAGACCACAGACAGGTGAATTGAAGAAAAGAAGAAACAGGCATAGCCAAAATGCACTCTGTATTACACGATAGGTTGTTCTTGTTTGTTCACGCTCACAGTTTTATCAGTTTTTTCGAGTTCTTTACCGTCATTGTACCTTGTTGGCATCAAAAGGTGCGTTGTTTTGTGGTCTGTCTTGTGTGTTCTTGGCGCAAGTTTTAGTGCGGGGGAATAATAAAGTGGAGTATTCAGTCATGTAGACTGTCCATTGGGTTATTAACGCAGACAGGTTTTTCTCTTTAGAAGCGGACCTTAACGCTTTTGCAAAAAATCAGGCCAAGAGCAATAATCGTCCGGGGCTGCGAAGTACGGATCATGTTTTCACCTTGCTATTTACAAAACCACTACTGCACGTATTGCAACATCTATGGTGCTCTCAGGTTTTGTCTTACGGATGCTTGCTTGTGTGGGCAGCAGTGGGCAAGGACCGAAAGAAATCAAAGTCCAACAGAGAAGGATGAAAGAGGAAACGAGGCTGAACTCAGAAAACACTTTTTTTTTTGTCTTTCTTTAATAATTTGATGGGTCTTCCCGTCCCGTAATGTATGATCAGCGACGATGCACAATCATCCTGGCAAAGTGGGAAGCCATGGGAAGCGTTGAAATGACCCAAATTGAGCGATATGTCCCCGGATTGAAATCAGACTCGTGTCCTTCTCAGTGGATGGTCTTGTCGTGGATGTTCTCGTCGCGATTGTGTGGATTTGTGCGTGAGTAAGCGAGAAAAGGGGAAGAGAGAGGTGCTTGAACCTTAACTGTCGTGTTGGACTGTCTCGAACCTGAACCTTAAATTAGGTCTCTGTTATCAGATTGATATACACAGGTGCCACTTTCTTCCTGCTGGTTGAGCTCCAAAAAAAAAGATGCCATCTCACCAAACCTAAACAGAAGGAAAAAATAAGGAGAATTGTTCCTTTCGTTCCGCGTTAACGACAGAGTATGGCAATGGTCCTTGTTATCCTCTGCAGCTCTTGCTCCTTCAAGACTAGTAGTGAAGATAAACCCTCTGATCCTCTGCATGCAATGTCATGTAGAACCTGCGTTTTACTTGGTTGGTTATCGATGAGGCAGGCACCCACGTTTTTTTCGTTTTTTTTTGCTTGTGTCCAAAAACACTAAACAAAACAAGGCCCTTGAGACTGGTGCATCGTGCATGCAGTCGATGCTGATGAAAGACCATTAAGGTTTAACCTGCTCACCTATTGAAACCTGTTCCGGTTGCCCTAATAAAGCTTCCAGTTTTTTTTATAAGCTACGAGCCATGACATCAAGTTCTTCTAGTCCCAGAAGCGTGCCAGCGCCAAGAACGAGCTTCTCTTGAACCTCTACTAAAGCAAATTTGTTGCCTGCAGAGAGATACTGCCAAGAACTTGCTCAAGACCCAACCTGATAACGATGCCATGTATCTGATACTGGCCGCCACGATGCACAAGCAGAAGTAGGGCGAGGGTGGCAGGTGGTAGGAAGAGGGCATGTAATAGACATCTGTGTAATGGAGGCTTTATTCCGCATTGGACCAATTTCAAAGGGTAGTTTGTTTGAACGAGGGCCACCGGGACTTATCCAATCCTCCCTTTTGATACTGCCTCTTTTTGAAGTGTTTTTGTAGATTCGTATTTAAGTAGAATATTAGTAGGCAGTAGGCAGTGTTAGTGAATTATGAGACGAAAAAAGAATGTTTTATTAACCAGGAAAGACAAATGGTTCTTTTATGAAGTAGCCGATCTAGTCACCGAAGTATATCACCGAAATATTCGTTCTGGTCCTTTCGCAACCTAGATTCAACTTCTCGGTCTAGTTCTTTCACCACTTAGGTCCGAAAGGCCGAAAAGTACCGAGATAGCACACTTTTGTTGATTTTCATGATCGCTTTGTAAATATCAAGGGCACAAAGCATCATGACCGAGCCCTTCCAAAAATTCGCATCAACAACCTTATTTTTCTCCATCTCTCTTGCTACGAAATCTATCCTCTTTTCACGACTTGCCATCTTGCTGCCCTGGGTGTTTTGAACGGGTGTTTGGACATGTTCTTTTCCAGCCGGAAGGAGCAGTCGTTCTTTGCGTGAATAAGATGGGGTTGTCAAATGAGAGACGAAGGAATAGAAAAAACAAAAGCCTTCTTACTCGATATATGACTTCGAATCGATCATTTTATTTTATTCAAACAGAACTTTCTTCATCCCCTGGTACATCCGCCATAGCATGTCTTCGTCGAAATCCCCGGCATGATGACATCCTTGCTAAAACACTGAATGTCCTTATGTTTGAGACTCGCTCCTTCAGCACCCAGATCAGCGCTTCATCAGAGCAGCCCTCGTTATATCTACAGGCCTCAGGACTTTGAGGTTAAGAAGCCACCACAGGGATCTGAACAGTCGCATCCGAGTCGTTGCCCTGGTCCAGCATCATGTGCAGTCTCCTGATCATCGTGAAAGGTCTTCCACTTCCTTCAGTGTCCACAACGGCTTTGTCTGCTTTTATTACCGTTACGACGTCGTCCATGTCAAGATAACGCTACATTACGAGACACTCGAGGTTGGGGATCCCTACGCATAATCCGGACCACATCGCTGAAATTGCATGCACAGCTAGTCTGGCACTAGCAGCCGAATCTGGGTCAAAGATTCCAATTGTTCATCAGATCTTAGATTCTTTTCTCTTCAACTCTGTCTTCTGGTTTCCACCAGTCCTGAGTTTGCTCATCATGTTCATTGCAGCCCATCATATAATTAAAACCTCTGAGATGTAATCTATTGACGTGGATGAAATCAGCGCACTCCTGGACGCTGACGTTGTAGAACCATAAAGGAAACAATGATCACGGGTGCATAACAGACAGAAAAGGTTGAGAAACATAGCTGAGGCACAATCCGTGAAAATGTATGCCCTGGCGCAAGGCGACATGGTCGGGGATGATGGGCGTAGTGGATTAGGTCGCGGTAGGTCTCCAAAAGAGTGTGAGGGACGTCGTTACATGTGCCTCAGACTCGGATGCAAGAAAGGAGGTCGTTCGGTTAGGATTTTTCATGATCTTTGAGATCGTGGGGGTTGGATCGCCGGAGTTGGATGAGGAGGCTAACTCTCGCGATGATTTTTGGGTGGCACAGGAGGATGGAGCATTTGCATCTCTAATGTTTGTGCGTGCAGGATGGTGTTGTTTTAAATGCGCTGGTGACCCTTATTACAATCGGAGTGAAGCCAAGCGCAACATTCAACTCTTTTTTGTGCCACAGTTTTCACTCCAACCCACCATGTGTTTATTTCAGACATATCAGCGAGCCAAGTGGCCGAATTTGAGAATGAGCCTTTTGGGCTTTTTTTGCGCGACTTGTTTGGATGCGAGTCGATATGGTTTACCTGGTAATCCATTTTTTCATCTCATCTCTCTTCCCACAAGTATAAGCTCTCCACACACACTCTCTCTCGCCGTATACATCCAGTGAGAACCTTATGTTCGTTTCCCCTGTCCTACCTTTACATTGTCACTGTAATTTCCTTTACTTATTTATTTTGGGTATGCAGAGGTATTTGGAGAATGCAGTAGCAGCATCCATGGTATGAAAATGCACGTTATCGCTAGATGCGGTGGCGTTAGACAGAAGACTTATTATTGTGGTACCACACAAACTTTTGGAAGTAGCTTTCGCGGTAAGCTTCCTGTTCGGTCTCAGGGCAGCCGAGCATGCAGATATCGTTCCCGTTTCTGAAGACTTCGCGAATGGGATACAAGGAAGACGAAATGTCGGTGTCGTAGTTAAAGGACAAGGAGGCGAAGAAGAAAGGACCTTCCGAGTTGACATCATCGTACAAGGGGAAAACAGACTTGCCGACGGCTGCAGTGCAGGCGGCAACGCAAGGACCCTCAGCGGGGAAGTCCCAAGTGGACTGGGCGCTGGTGACAGCGGCAATGGCGGCAGCAATGATGGCGGTGACGAACTTCATGGTGTTAGTGTGCTAGGGTGGCGAGAGAGGTCGAAGAGAAGAAAAAAAGAAGAGGGCATGGTCAAATTACTCTCAAATTTATACGGAAGAGTTTTTCTTGTTCGTATTATCAGATCCTGCGGATACCTTGCCGTCCTTGTGGCATGTTGGCGTCAAAAGGCATGTTGTGTTGTATTCTGGAGCAGGTGGTGCCGCGGTGGGAATTGCAAAGTTGGATGTTTAATCCTGCAGACTGTCAATTAAGTTCCTGCAGTCAGGCTTCTATTTTGAAGGGGACCTTGGCTCTTTTGCAAAAGATCAGGCCAAGAGCATTGATTGTCTAGAGTAGTGAAAGCGGATCATGGTTGTTGACTGGTTATGTACAAAAACGCTCTTGTTCGTGTATCACAACATGCACACTACTCTCATGTCTCATTTTACGGATACTTACTTGTATGGGCAACAGTGAGCAAGGGCCGACAATGGACAAAAATTCCAAAAAAAAAATAGGGTGTTTTGTCTTAATTAATGAGGCCATCCTCGTCCCGTTATGGACGGTGGGCGATCAGGAACCATCGTCATGGCAAAGAGAGATATCATAGCAGGTGTTGAAATGACGCAAATTGAGCGACATGGTCCCGGGCAGAAGTCAGACTCGTGTCTGTCTTAGAGGATGTTCTCGTTGTGTGGATTTGTGTGTAGGCGAGAAAGGAGAGAGGGCGAATTTCGGTGCTTGAACCTTAATTACTCTCTCGTGCCTGAACCTTATTTTTTCGTCTCTGTTCCGCAGTGGACCGACGAGAACGAAATCAGATAACTCAAAAAGGGCCTCATTCCATTCCAGTTATCAGATTGAGGTGTTTGGTTTTTACGAAACAAAGAGACTAGACGAGAGCACCAAAAAAAATACCTTGCCTCAGGAGGACTGCTTTCACATCAGGCCATGCGGCTTCTTCTTTTCTTCCAACTTTTATGCTCCTGTCTGTCTCTCTGAGCATGGAATGCGTGAACTGTGTGGATCAAACTAACTACAGAAGGTATGAGTTCACAGAGTCGCAGAATTTTATACGCCAACAACAGTAATACCCCCAATCAGTGGTCCACATTCACACGCCTAAATCCTGACAAATGGACTAAAATGTGGGTCTCTCACCAGTATTACCAGACTGACAAGACAACCCCAGGATCTGATAATGGGTATGGATCTCCCTCGGGTCCAAGAAAACAAAAAACCTATGATGTGAACGAAAACGGATCAACAAAATGCGCAACTGTCTCTTCCTGTTGGTCGAACTCTAAGAAGAAAAATAAGAAACAAATGATCCCCCATACCATCTTTCCAAACCTAAACAAAGGAATTGTTCCTTTGTTCCTCGTTACCGACAAAGCGTGGCTATGTACATTTCTACTATACGTGGGCAGATCCTTGTTGTTCTTTGCAGCTCCTGCTCCTGCAATTCTTTGCCAAAGAAGATCAGATCTCTGATCCTCTGCATGGGATGACGTGTATTCCATGTGTTCTACTTGGTTGGTTGACGTATGGGGACACCCGCGTTTTTTTTGTCTTTGTCTTTGTCTATAAGAAACAAAGAAAGAAAAGAACCCCAAGACTGGTGCGTCGTGCGTGCAGCTGATGCTGATGCAAGACCATTAAGGTTTAACATGTTCACCCATTGAAAACCTGTTCCGGTTACCCTAATGAAGCATTTAGTCATTTTTATTTTATGCCACAAGCCATGCCATGGGTTTTTAAAACTCCTTTGTATTCTTGCGCCATTTGACAATCACTCTCTCCGCTCTGGAACAAACAGCTCTTTTGTTTTATTAATGTGAAAGAAAAAAAAAACGCCTTGTTCGCTCATCCTCTCACCCCAAGTCTGTAGTTAAGCATTCAGTCTCAACTCGAGGCATGAATGGCGTTGTATCACGAATCGACCGGCTCAAAGTCGGTGGGTGGACAACAATGACAAGGTCGAATAGAGTGCAAAGAGGATGCGTGTGAGAATGCATGTGCACTAAGAAAGGAAACAATGGGATAGAGAACGTGGGAACAAGGGACCGAGCAAACATAGGGACGTTTCTTACTTTGGATGATTTGGTAAAGGTTCCAAGTCACCGATATAGATGAAGAGCTGTCTTGTTGCTTATCTGATTGTAGCGTCGCAATTACCAAACTCAAGAAGTCGGGCCACCCTCCATCTATTTTTCCACAAATGTTTACGCCCGTGGCCTCAAGCTCTTTTTAGATCGAGGATCCAGAACGATACGTCCAGTAGTACTTTGTGTACCTGGGCTACAAGAGTAGCCCATATTCACTTTGTCAATAGAACAAAAAAAAAAGTAAAAAGAGGGAAAAGGGCCTTTTTTTCTTGTAAATGGCGGTTTCTCTCGCAGACTGAGAATGAGAATGAGACTGAGAATGTGAGCGTGAAAGTGAGGACGTGAGAGTGATGAGTGAAGGTGGCGTTTGACTGTTTGGACGGAATGAGTTATCAGATCCAATGAGTGAGTAAGTGAGCGGAATAAGGTTATGGTTTTTTAAGCACCGATGCCTTTTTTTTTTGTTTTCTCTCTATGTCTTCTTCACACGCTTACTCACCACCTCACTGGTGTGTTGTTTTGCTCACTTACCCGGGTACGGCACAGTACGAAAACGAGAAAGACGAGAGAGATGGAGCGCCACATGTTCACATCTGTTGACATCTGTCATTGTTGTTGACTAAGGTGTTTGATCCAGTTCAAACCTCGCTTGTTTGTTTACTGCCTTCGCTCGTTGACTCAACTTGAGCTACTCGACTTTGTTCCTTCACTCGCGCCAAAACTGCAATCCTGTTCATGGAAGTACATGTACTAGTACAATAGATACTTGGAACACACAGCACGTTGCACTCACTGTAAGCACTGGATTTTATTACCCCCCTTCGTAAGCACTCCGTCTTTAACCACTGTCATCCATCTGTGCAGAGCAGCCTTGAAAAAGGGTTTCGCTCCTCTCCTTGTTTACCCGCATCCGCGTCTCGTGCCCCATGCACTTGCGCTCTGGGCCTGCAAGGTCCGCTTCTCAATAGAAATTCTCTGTTCCTTTGTTTTTTGATCTGTTTTGTGTATCTCTCTCTCTGTTCTTCTCTGCATCACATCCTTCATCGCTCGTCATGACCGGCATGACTTTCAATCACTTTGGGTTCAACGCCCAAAATGAAGGTGGCTCCCAATGGCCCCAAATGGCTCACCTCTATATCATTGGCCTCCCCTCGACTCGCCTCTTCATCGACCTCATCACACGGAGCACGGAGGGCTTGTTTCTCTCAGGTAAGTCGGACAAAAGAGGATCTGATAATTCAGGAACATGAACCATCAATGTATGAATAATGTGCGCTGCAAAAATACACTCTCCGATCTATTTTTTTTTTTTTTTTTTTTGGTCTTATTTTGACCGCAAGGTTCCAAGGTTCATCCCTCATCGAGGTTCATCAAGGTTCAGCCAAGGCCGCCATTGTTCGTGCAAACTATTGATACGTGTGTATGTATATATATCACGCACGGCGCCGTTTCTTTTTCTTTTTTTTCTTTTTTTTCCCTTTGGTTTCCCTCTTTGTTTCCCCTTCACCACTTCTTTTCACCACCGCAATGCGTCTCTCCGCTGTGGCTATTGCTGCCGCCTTGGTAGCGGTCGCCCATGCTCAATCAGACTACTTTCCCTTCGCCCCTGAGGGTCCTTGTATCGCTACTTGTAACGATGTATGTCCTTGCTTCCAGTCCTCCTTGCCGATTTTCTCACCAGCTTCACTCCTGCTTGTCTCTTTTTTTGTGCTCACATTCTCATATTTCTGATCTCATCTCTAACGTCTTCACTTGTCCTCACTTTCTCTCTCTTCTCTTCGATAGCAAGCCGGAAAGTCCATCTCTGCTGACTTCAATTCTGTCGATGAGTATGGCCCTACGTTTATCAAGTCACTCTCCTACTATTTCGAGAGTGGTTCGGAGAACACCGTCAAGTTCATGTCCGAGTCTGGTGCGTGCATGTTCTCATGCTCTCAGTCTGAACAAACTGCGTTCCGCGCGCAGTTCGCTGCCAAGAAGGCCTGGTACCTCGCCAACAAGAACGGCACTCCTCCTCCTCGTCCCCAGCCCACCACCACTACCACCACAACCACTGTTGCTCCCACCCCTACCACCCCCGCCGTCGACCCAGCCTTCCCCTTCCTGCCCAACGGCCCTTGCTTGACTGACTGCATCAACACTGCCGGAAAGTCTTTGTACTCTGACTACTCTCAGGATCCCAAGTCGCCCTACTTCTGGCGGTCCATGGCTATCACCTATGACATCAGTACTGCCGATAACATGGCCTTCCTGAAGGCGAGCGGTCCATGCATGAAAGGATGTCCCAAGGCCGAGAACGATCTCTTCGGCAAGCAGTACGGACCCCAGGTGGCCTGGTACAAGGCCAACAAGCCCACCACCACAGTCCCTCCCGTGACCACCACCACCACCACTACTACTACTACCACTGTTGCTCCCACCCCTACCACCCCCGCCGTCGACCCAGCCTTCCCCTTCCTGCCTGATGGTCCTTGCGTCGCCAACTGCATCAACACCTCCGGCAAGTCCTTCTTCCCCAACTTCTCTGAAGATCCCAAGTCTCCCTACTTCTGGCAGTCTCTTGCGTATACTTTCGACTATGATCATCCACAGAGATTCGACTTCATGACTGTGTGTGGTACCTGCCAGAACAGTTGCCCCAAGGAGGAGAATGATTTCTATGGCAAGCAGTACGGTGCGAAGGCAGCCTGGTACAAGGCCAACAAGCCCACCACCGTCCCTCCCGTGACCACCACCACCACTACTACTACCACTGTTGCTCCCACCCCTACCACCCCCGCCGTCGACCCAGCCTTCCCCTTCCTGCCTGATGGTCCTTGCGTCGCCAACTGCATCAACACCTCCGGCAAGTCCTTCTTCCCCAACTTCTCTGAGGATCCCAAGTCTCCCTACTTCTGGCAGTCTCTTGCGTATACTTTCGACTACGACCATCCCCAGAGATTCGACTTCATGACTGTGTGTGGTACCTGCCAGAACAGTTGCCCCAAGGAGGAGAATGATTTCTATGGCAAGCAGTACGGTGCGAAGGCAGCCTG
>KN042429.1:470226-519563 GCA_000739165.1 Podila verticillata NRRL 6337 | reverse complement strand
AGCCCCAACACCGTCCAATTCCACACCGAAGCTGGTGGCTGCATGCTCTCGTGCCCCAAGGCCGAGCAGGACTTTTACAGGGAACAGTTCCCTGCCATCAGGACCTGGTACTTCGCTAACAAGAACGGTGGCGTTAACCCCCCTACCACCACCAAGCCCACCACCGCTGGTCCTGTCCCCACTGGTCCCGTCAACCCTCCCTCTGGTGGATTCGACTTCCCCTTCAAGCCCAACAGTGCCTGTATTCAGGGCTGCATCAACAAAGCCGGCAAATCCATTCTCCCCAACTACTCCGATGATCCCAAGTCGCCCTACTTCATCCAGTCTCTTGGTTTGCACTTCGAGAGCGGTAGCCCCAACACCGTCCAATTCCACACTGAAGCTGGCACCTGCATGTTCTCGTGCCCCAAGGCCGAGCAGGACTTTTACAGGGAGCAGTTCCCTGCCATCAGGACCTGGTACTTCGCCAACAAGAACGGTGGCGGCAACCCTACCACCCCTCCCGTCGATCCCACTAACCCCACCGATCCTACCACTCCCCCTACTGGCCCTATCACTCCTCCTTCAGGTGGATTCGACTTCCCCTTCAAGCCCAACGGTGCCTGTGTCCAGGGTTGCATCAACAAGGTCGGCAAGGCCATTCTTCCCAACTACTCCGATGATCCCAAGTCGCCCTACTTCATCCAGTCCCTTGGTTTGCACTTTGAGAGCGGTACCCCCAACACCGTTAATTTCCACACTGATGCTGGTATCTGCATGTTCACATGTCCTACGTCCGAGCAGGACTTTTACAGGGCACAGTTCCCCGACATGAAGGCCTGGTACCTCGCTAACAAGAACGGTGGCGGCAACCCTACCACTCCCGTCGATCCCAACAACCCAACTGGCCCCACCGACCCCACCGCCCCCCCCACTGGCGCCATTACTCCCCCCGCCGGTGGCTACGATTATCCCTTCAAGCCCGACGGTCCTTGCGTCGCTGGCTGCACTGACAAGGTCGGCAAGGCCATGTTCCCCAACTACTCTGAGGACCCCAAGTCGCCCTACTTCCTTGCCTCGCTCGCCTTCCACTTCGAGAGCGGTACTCCCAACACCGTCAACTTCCACACCGATGCTGGTACGTGCATGTTCGGATGCCCCAAGCCCGAACAGGACTTGTACAGAGAACAATTCCCTGCCAAGAAGGCCTGGTACCTTGCCAACAAGAACACCAACGGCACCGCTACTCCCTCCGTCTCTGTCGGCGTCTCCCCCACTGGTGGCCCCGCCGCCACCGACGCCCCTGCTAGCGGCGCTGCCAAGATGGTTGGCTCTGGCTTGGCCACCGTCCTCGCCGTCCTCTCAGTTGCTCTTGCATTCTAAGCAATCCTCCCTCCCACACAAAACGTGCATTTGTATTTCATTTCGACCATATTAAAAAATAAAAATTAGTTCTTTGCTTTTTTTCCATAATTATGTGAACGATGATAGCGAGCTTTGCTTTGCTGGCGCCATGTGGACGAATGAGAACAAAAAAAAAAGGCGGCAATGGTTCATGTCGCGCAGGAGGCAGCGATAATAGGGCATGGGGGTGCACCGACATCGCGTCACTTTTTTTTTTTCTTTCTAATCGTTGAATGAAACACCTGCGAGCTGTTTCTTCTTTTGCTGCGGGCCTTCTTTCTTGCTTTACTCAACAAAGCCAAGCGCATATTTATTGGTGGCAACGCGAACCACAGCAAACAGAGAAGACCGTGGAAAGAGGAGACTCTACAACAAAATTGTTGGCCATCACCACTCCATTACTATCAGGGAAATGGAGCGGTAGACATGGGCTGGATGAAGGTACGCCATTGGAAACGGAGGGCATGAGATCACCATGCATTCATCCACAGATGCATTCATTGTCATTCCTCACCTTTTGTTCGAAAGAAGAACATGTGGTGGCGAGTAGAAAGGACGAAAACAAGAAAAAAAGTGGCCAAGGTCTCTCGCCCTCTGCTCGAAGAAGAAGAAATGTCAGGTTGCAAAAGAAAAAAAAAGTGAACCATGAACGGGTGTTCAGGGGAACCATTTTTGGCCGAAGGGCAGGGGGTTTGGGCTTTTTGCCCCTTTAGTGCATTCTTTTCTTTTTTTTTTTTTTTTCTTTTCTTTTTCTTGTCGATTGTCGGAGTCGAACCCCCAACCCCTCTCGTGCGAACCAGAAGGCCTAACCAAATCGGCCAACCGACTCCATCCATAGTTCGTTAACTATAACAGAATCTCTTGATTCTTATCGTGCACGCCTCCTCTCATGCCACACAGTACGCGTGATTAACCTCCCTCTTGCATTGTCGTTGCTGATTGTTGATATGGCCTTTCCTGTTCTTTCTAAACTCAGATTAATAAATGACACGACTCTGGTCAACATTTTCAGCCGTCGACTCAGCTTCGCGCGACTCTCTTCTTGTCCAAGTCTTGCCTCGTTTTCCTTTTTCTCTCTTCATTCAATCTCACGACCTACAGTCAGTCAGCATGTTATGGGGAAGCTAAAATAAGGCACACACTCACACACGACTTCCTTTCTGCGAGCCAAAGGGGAATCTCCAACCTCATCCTAGATCAACTCCTCATCACTCGCAGCGCAAAAACTCGAAGATAATGCTGACCATGGCTTGAGTACCGTGTCAGAGAACACCGGTTCTCATTGAAGTGTTCGAGTGGTCACCGATCTCGGGGCCAGGTATAGATAATCGTCCACCAGGCACCATCGCCGATAACCCCCAAAGAAAAGAAAAAAAGAAGGGTTGACCAACGAAAAAATTATCACAGGTAGAGAATGCTGAGAAAACGAACACCGCACCATAATGCATAAATCAGAAGACAAAATAAGAAAGGGTCAAAAGTCTAGAGGCTGAGTTTGGTATTTTTGAGTTGCTAGGTTGCAATTCCCGGACAGGTAAGTCTCCATCCAGTGACGAGCATGAAAGGAAGGGAAAAGAAGAAAAGGCACTGGTGGAGACGCGGGTTCTCATCCTTGGGAGGGTTCGGACTGGTCACCATCTCATAGCCCAGGGCATAGAACATCCCATTGCCATTGTTAGTAAGGCACACTCAATCATAATCACAGATTTACTTCCAATGTCGACTGTGCCGCAATAATGCAAACGCGCTCAAGAGGTGTCATCAGATTGGAATTCATGAACGAGGGTGTGTGTGGCGATGGTGATGGTGGTGGTTGCTGTGTGTAGCGAGTGGTGCATGAGTGACAGGATGGAGCAGGTGTCAAGAATGGATGTGAAGATGAGGATGTGAAGAAGCGAAATAAAGCATGATACCTCTCTCGAAACGTGCTCGGTCTCCCTGTTTGCCGCCAAATATTTAATTGCACATTCATTTATGGAGGCACTCGACAACTAATGCACCGCACAATCTGGATCTTGGTTGCTAATGACGATAGACTCTCCCAACGCGTCCATCGCACATTGTGGCTTGTTTGTGATTGCGCGATCTGAGTGATACCCAAGAGTTTAGTCGACGAAGACCAAGTTGAGAGAGACCTTGATCCTGCCCTTCTTTTCGCTTCTGCTTTCGCGCGCCACTAAATTGAGGATTACCATTTTTTAAAAAAAATTAGGTGTCTGATCTCTATTCTTGGGGACCCCCACTAGATCCATACATCTCTCACAGCTGTGCCTCTATCCTCAGTCCTTCGACAAAGATTGAACGTCTCAGACACCATATTTTGGCCAACTTTGGGCACTTTTCCTGCAGGCCTCGGATGAGTGCCACAGCCGAGCACTTCTTGTGGTTCTCACCCCATCACGGGACGGAAACGTCAGTCTCAGGCGCCAGAGACACGGAAAACCACTCTAAGAATCGCAAGGTGCCTTCGGGATGAGCTTCCCACCCTGATCCGAGATATAGGTCTACAATATGTCGGAATGGCCCATACTCTGTTATTACTGTTGAGCCTCTGCCCAGAATTGTGTGGTCGTCACTGCCAGCCGTTGCAGGCCCGGGTTCCTGTGTAGAATATGTGCGATCTTGCTGAGCTGAATATAATAATATTCCAGAAAAGTCTCCGTAGATGGCGAGCGACTCGAGTGCAGAGAGAATATCGAGCTCAGCAGCAGCTTTGACATTGTGTGGTGGTGGGTTGGAAAATTAGAGTCGGAACCCAGTGCAGGTCTTCAAGGTGTATGTTAGCATTGATGAAGCCAGTGCAGCCTTTGAACGGGGCATACGTCATCATGAAGAGGACACGCACATTCGTTGAGAGCAGAGGCACAAAGTTGGGCCACACCAACTTGACGCGGCGAAAATGGGGCTTTGTTTGGTGAGAATGTGGTTGGGGATGGTGCGGTACTGAGTCCTGTTCAAATATCTTCCTCAAAGACATAAGTGAGGACGTCGCGCCAGGTCCTGCAGACGGTTAGACAGGTAATGAGGTCCTTTGGCACAAACTCGCGTTGGTAGGTGTTATGGGGGAGGTCTCCAGATATGAATAAATTGACTGACTCGAACCACAATTTCTGGCAGTTCAACCCAAGCGAGTGGATGAGGGGTTGGTCCTTGGTATGAATGAGATGGGATAAATGATTGCACATATTTTTCTGGTTCAGGTGTGGCAGTGCGTGCAAAATGAGGTCGATTTATTGTGAATGAACCAAAGCTACTCTCATTTGAAGGGAGTGTTGTCCTTACTTGTGCCTTGAAAAACACATGCTTGTTTGGAACAAGTGTAGTAGAAGTGGTAGTAGTAGTAGGGGGAAAACTCCTTGAGGAAGTCCTACTCAGGATTGAAAACAATTACATCCTCTTTGCGCTTGAAAAAGCCGATTGCCTGAAGAACCTGCTCCATTACTTTACTCACAGTAAGGATAACTTTCCGCCCATTTGTCTTTCCAATAAGAGACTTGAACGAAAACTAGTCCAACTTGTGCAGTATGTACTCAGCTCCGTAAACTACCACGGCATGGATGTGATCTGAGTTCAATATGTAGGTCTCTTTGAGATTCACCAATATGTCGAACGTGGCGTCCAAGACGCGAGGTCTGGCGGTGGAAGCCGTAAAGGATAGGTTCAAATTGGTGGCCCTGTCGATGATGCGAATGTGCACGTCAAGTTTGGTCAGTCCGAGCTTGCTTCTTAAATATTCAAGATATGAGTGTTGCACTGGTGATCAAAGCGGCTCACAGCTACAAGAACACTGAACTTGGAACGCTCCTGGTCCAACAAGCTGATGAGACCATAGGCGATGTACTCCTGCAGAAGAAAAAATCAATATGGCCATCAGTGATGTCACTCCATGTGATATGTCTTGATAGCACATGCACGCAAGCAATAGGGAATGCACTACGTCGTTACCATTGAACAAAGGATGAAGGACCACCTTTGCCAAGGAATGTTGAAGTCATCTGTTCAGCCATAGTTCACATGCCACAGAGCAAAAGGTGGTTAGAGCACTGTTACTTTATGACGGATGGACACCTGTGCCACATGAGAACATTTCGCAGGTCGCATACCCATCGTGACGCAGGTATTCCAGAGTCGCCGTTTTAAGGTTGATCATGTCAAGGATGGCTCCAGGCGAATGTTTCTGCAAGAAAAAGACTGTTTTCCAGTCAACCATAGAGCATCCACAGTATGCATTAGTCTGTTATGGCGAGAAAAAAATGACTATCGCTGTGGGGACTGTAGTAGACTAACAAACTAGCCTTGGGCATCTTGGAGTCACGGCCACCGCTACTGCTGCCAGAATCGCTCTCAGCATTCGATGCTCGGAGAGGAGGTGTCGCAGGCTCCGAAGTGGCACTGTCTTCGGCGTAGTTGTGCGGGTTTGGGTGGAGAGGAGGCGCCATGAAATTCTGAGCGACGTTGTCTTTAACCGCCTGGTTGTGTGGAGCAGCTTGAACGAGTGCCAGCTGGTGACCAAGTCGCTAAGGAGCGACGAAAAAGAGAGGGTCTGAAAAATGCAGAAGGACGTTGTCCATAACGGACATAAAGGAATACGTACTCTGACGGGTAGTCTCATTGGTGCGGGTCGAAACCGATCTATTCAAAAGCGCAGAGGTCTATGTTTGGTGGCAAACCATGAGCCACCGGGTCAGCCCACACTCTTCTCCACCTGAGATCTGGTGGCAGACTATCGTTTGAGTAGATGTCACTGAAAACTTGATCGCTCGCAATAATGACAGCATACACACCGTTAGCTTTTCAAAGCTCTATTTCAGAATGGTGGTTAGCCAAGATATATCACCATCCCTTTCAACGAATATCATTGCCCGCATTAATTTGTTCTCTTATTTTTTGAGAATGCAAAAAGTACTGAGATTGTCGGAGGATTGTGTTTGGAGACACAAAGTCGTAAAATAGGGCCCCAGAGGAAGATGCAATCAGCCGAGTCAACAGCAGCAAACAGTGCGTCCCGTTTTGCGCGATCCAACCTCCAAGGAATATTCCATATCTGTCTCGACATGGTGCCGTGAGGGTGTATGGTTGTGTGTGTGTGTATGTGTGTGTGTGTGTTTTGGTGTGTGTATCCCCTCTTGCATCCAGGCCTTCGCAAAAATGAGGCACATGCCAAAGTAGTGTATTATTGATTTTGTTCTCCTCCAAACGGCCAAAATGGCACGGTCCCGGGTAACAACGCAAAGGGTTATATGCACACATCCTTGTACTTCACTAAACTCGGCTAGTTCTGATGCAAAATACATGTTTTTCTTTGTGTCCAGAAAAGAAATGTGGGAACAATGACAAGAGTGAGCGATAGGAATCTCTGTGGTCAATATATGCGTTCTTTTTCATTTGAGTCAATTGGCATGAACCATGGTCACAAACAAGAGAAAGAAGAGCAAGGTTCTATCCAAGTCAATGCACCCATGTACTTGGCATGTAAGGTGCATATGTTCATGGAGTTGTTGTTTTTTGCTTCTTTTTTTTTCTCTCTCTCTTTCTCTCTCTCTCTCTCTCTTTCTCTCTCTCTCTCTTTCTCTCTCTCTCTCTCATTGTCTTTGTGATTTGCTGTTGATACTTCCCATGGTGTACCATCATTCCGCTCCCCAACGTTGTCTTTTTAGTACCATCCTTGCATTGGCCGATACCATTTATCGCACTCCATCCATCTCCAACATGGAGCGAGAGAGCCTATCGCAGTGCACCAAGATGCACCCGTTTTCCCAACAACCCCACATGCACAAGTGTCTCTTCTCCCCCTGACTCGGTTTGTCCATCCACCCAATGAAATGTCGCTGCACAGAGACAAATTAAGCTTTTGCTTTGGTCGTGGTTCGCGCAGCGAAATCAACGGAGTGATCGAAGAAAAAGAAAGTCATGGCTGCACACGTCGCCCTCTTTTGCGTTGCTCCTCTTTGTTTCTTTTCTTTTCTTTGTTCTTTTATCTTTCTCATCCTACTATCCCACCCACAAAAACAACACTCTCTTTTTTCACAAAAGGAACCCTTTGTTCCCTCTCCTCTCTCCCCAACAAAATGAGTTCTTCATTCTGCCCTGATGCTGAAGGATGGGTACGCACATAAACAGTCTTGTTCCTGATCCAAAGAGTCATCCATACCCCCCCCCCCCCTCACCTTCCCTCGACCAAACATGCTCTAACCGTTCATCCTTGCCTCTTTTTGTCTTGCCATCTCCTTCGTTATTCTCACAGGGTCCGACAAGCCCTCTCCGGAAAGATCTGACTCTTTGTTTCGAGTCAACGTAAGTAACCTCGCTCCTCGATCTTCGATTCTCGGCAAGCCCTGCGTTTCTTCATCGTGGTCTTTGCCAAATGAAATGGCCCTGTTGTTTTTTTTTTTTCGCAACTCGCAATAAAGATATACACGAACTGCGAACAGGGCCATTTCCGGCGACATGGATGCTACTAACAGCGAGATGGCGGTTGTTGTTGTTGTTGTTGTTGTTGTTGTTGTTGTTGTTGTTGTTGTTGTTGTTGTTTTTTTTTCCCTCTCTCGGCTTTTCTTGTTTTCTTTTTCTTTTGCATCTCGTCTGTTGATGCACAAATATGGGATGGTTGATGTGCTTGCTTGCTTCATTTGGCTCGCATCCCTCCCATTATTTGTCTGTCACAGTGTCTTTTTCTCGGGTTTGTTTTCATCTATTTGGGGGTTGGCACCCTCCGGAAAAATCAAATATAAAAAAGACGGACGAAGGGTGGACGGATTAGATGAAAGGGAGAGAAGCGAGAGTTGCAGAGAGACAGACACAAGGACAGAGAGAATAAGGAGGGCTCTTGGGCCCTTCTCCCTTGCCTTGGTTTCTCTCTTTGCTCTTTGCTCCTTTGTGCAACATTCAATTCACAGCGGAGGGAGGAAACGAAAAAAGGTTTCGGTGAGTGTGCTCAATTGGTCCGAACTGAAAAAAAAGGGGTAAACAAACGAGACAAACAGGGTTTGACGGTATGGCTTTCTTGTCCGCACAAACCATGTTTGCGAGTCCATCTCTGTCCTTTTGCCTCTCTTTGGCAGACAGAGCGCAGCACTTTAGGAAGGAGAACAGACGAAGGAACAGGAAGAGAGAAGGGCCGGTAGACCGAAAGACCAAACGCATTAAGGTGTGTGTGTGTGTGTGCCTGGCAATCGAGAAGGGAGAAAGGGTGTGGCCCCAATTTCCCGGTTGCAATTGGCCCACCCCTTGTTTTTTTTTTTGGCCCATTGGGCCGGAAAAAAATTTTTGCTCCCCCCTGCAAAACGGAGTTTTTGCGGGGGGGGGGGGGGGGGGAAGAGGAGGCGATCGGGACTGGAGTATTGTTCTTCTGCTCCGCCACAGCAAAAACAGCACAGACGCGCCGTTGTCTGCTGCTGTCGTAGCTGTCGTTGTTGTACCCATTGATTCACATCGACACATGAACTTGCTTGACTAACCAAACACACTTCGATCCTCCTGCCTTCGTTCAGTATTCTGTTAGGACTTCCCGCCATCCTCTTTATCTTGGCCCTACCTGTCCGCATCTATTCCCTGCTCAAGGGCACCCGCCACAACCTTCCAAGAACGTGGCTCATCTATGGCACATCGCAGCTCCTTGCCCTCGCTGGCATTGGTGCCCTGATCGCTCGCGCCGTTTTTCTCAAAGACTCTGGCTCTTCTCCTTCATCGTTGTTTGGCACCTCTCTGATGATCATCGCCTGGGTCCTTGTCTTTATCTCCAACCACTTTGAGTCCCTCTACGAGATCCGCTCATCATCTCTGATCTATGGCTACAGTGTCGTCTCCCTCGTTGCGTCCGCCATCACGGTCCGCACCCTGCACGACACTAACCATGCTGACGAGACACAATTCAAGGCCTTTGTGGCCTTCTTGGCTATCAATGCTGCCCACCTAATTGTCGAGTCCTGGCCTCGCGGTCGTACTGCCGCCCAATCCCAGAGCAATGCAAGCGAGTACGAAAAGGCCAACCTGTTTTCCCGGATCAGTTTCCACTTTATCCAAAATATTATCGCCATCGGTTACAAGCGACCACTCACCCAGGCCGATATTGCCGGACTGATGCCCCCACGCCTGACTGCCGAGGCCAGTTACCGCGCCATGGGTGTTCGTTGGAACGACAAGGTCAAGAAGTACGCCGCCCGTGGTGGAGACACGCAACCTTCCCTGCTAAAGACCATTATCCTCTCGTTCAACAGCCAGTGGGTATTGCTCGCCACCCTCCGATTCCTGGCCTCAGTCATGACCTATGCCTCTCCTCAGATCCTGAACGCCCTTCTTGGGTTCATCACATCGTATGCTTCGCCCAGACCAGAGGACCACATGCCTGTGTCCTGGGGAATCATCCTTGCCTTTGGCCTTTTCTTCTGCTCAGTTATTGTTACCTTCTTGACCGCCCAGGTTAATGCCCTTTCTTTCGACCTTGGTATCGAGATCCGAACTGCACTCATGTCCCTTGTTTATCGCAAGGCCCTTCGTCTGTCTAATGCAGCTAAACAAAAGTCGACTGCCGGCGAGATCACCAACTACATGAGTGTCGATGCTGAGCGCTGGGCCACCAGCATGGTGTTCTTGCCTGTCCTGATCTCGCTTCCTGTTGAAGTTACTCTTGCCACTTGGTCGCGTATGTCTTTTTCGGCTTCGTTAAGACGACAGTTTTATGTACTAGTTCTTTCAAGCCTAACATTCTTTATTTTCCTTCACGATAGTGTACAATCTCATTGGTTGGTCCATCTTTGTCGGTCTCGGTGCCGTCATCTTGATGCTCCCGATCCATAGCCGACTCGCCGGCGCATTTGGAAAGTTCCGCGTCGCCAAGATGAAGGCCATGGACGCACGCCTGCGCATCGTGAACGAAGTCCTAGGCGGAATCAAGATTGTCAAGCTTTATTCCTGGGAGGACTCTTTCAAAGCCAAGATCCAGGTCACCCGCCTCGCCGAGCTCAAGGTCCTCCGAGGCTTTGGTCGCATGTTCGCTGCGGTTGCACTCGTCTTCATGTCTACTCCTCTGGTCATCACCCTCGTGTCCCTCGCCGTGTACTCGACCCACGGCGGTCCCGGCTTCACTCCAGGCGACATGAGCCCCCAAACCGTCTTTGTCAGTATCTCGCTCTTTGGTCTGCTCAGCAAGCCTATCAGTGGCATGTCCAACATCATGGCCCAGCTTACCGGCATCCAAGTCGCCACCACCCGTATCCAGAATTACCTTTTGTCTGAAGAAATCGACGAGACTGTGATTGAGCGCGAGCCCGAGAACGGCCAGGACGACGGCCGCCCCGTCATCGAGATCAAGGATGGTGTCTTTGCCTGGTGCCCCGAGCACGCCCCCATCGAGACTGAGAAACAGCGCAAGACCCGCGAGAAAGAAGAGGCCAAGAAGCAAAAGATGGCCGATATGATGGCCAAGAAGATGGGCAAGCCTATCCCGGAAAAGAAGCCTGAAGAGCCAGTCGATTACTCGCCTACTATGACCAACATCAACCTGGCCGTCGCAAAGGGATCGCTTACTGCTGTGGTGGGTCGTGTGGGACAAGGAAAAACCTCTTTGCTGAGTGCCCTGATAGGAGAAATGTACAAGCGCCAAGGTTCGGTCAGGATCCGTGGCAAGCTCGCCTATGCCGCCCAGCAAGCCTGGATCATCAATGCCTCATTGAAGGACAACATCACTTTTGGCCTCGAATTTGATCAAGAAAAATATGACCGCATCGTCGCCGCTTCGGGCTTGCTTCCAGATATCGACATGCTGCCTGCTGGTGACCAGACCGAGATTGGAGAGCGTGGTATCAACTTGTCCGGTGGACAAAAACAAAGAGTCTCACTCGCCCGTGCTGCCTACCAAGATGCTGATGTGTACCTTCTGGATGATCCTTTGAGCGCCGTCGATGCCCACGTGGACCAGCATCTGTGGGAAAACCTGATCGGACCTAACGGCCTTCTCAAGAACAAGACCCGAGTGCTCGTCACCCACGGCATCCACCACTTGGAGCATGTGGACCAAATCGTTGTTGTGAAGGACGGAGAGATTACCGAGGACGGACACTACGATGTATTGATGGACGCCAAGGGCGCCTTCTGCCAGCTCATTGATAAATATTCGGTCAACTCGCGCAAAAACAAGAGCAAGAAAAACGCTTCGGAAGGATCGGCCGATACGCTTGAAGAGGACGAGGAGCATAGTTCGGGCAGTGAGGAGGACAAGAGCGAGACTGATACCCAGAAAGGTGATGAGAAGGAGAAGGAGTCCAAGGGTAAAGCCCTGGTGGCCAAGAAGGACAGCAAAGCAGAGTTGGTTGCGGCCGAGAAGATGGAGAAGGGTCGTGTCTCCTGGCAAGTTTACAACACCTACCTCCGCGCTGCGTAAGTAATTTGCACGGCCTTGTTCTATTTTGTGCAGATATTACCCATTAACTAACATTTTCCCGTTTATCTATCATAATAACTAAAATAGATCGTATCGCAACGGATTCTTCTGTTTGATCCTATACGTTGCTGTTCAAGGCTGCCAGATCGGAACGAACCTTTGGCTGGAGCACTGGACTACCGTTAGGGATGACGAGGGACACAAGCCCGCAATGTTTTTGGGCGTCTACGCTGCGATCACCCTCGCGTTCATGATGATGAACTACCTTGTTACCTATGTCCTCATGGTCTGGGCCGGTGTCCGCGCCACTGCTCGCTTGCACGACGAACTCTTGGATTCGATCCTCCGCTTGCCTATGTCCTTCTTTGATACCACTCCGTAAGTGGCTGACGTTGGTTTTTTTTTACTCACTGCCACACTCCTTTTTTCCTCACCGCCTTTGCTAACAATTCTACATCTTCCCCACAATGGAATCTACAAATAGCCTTGGACGCATCGTCAACCGCTTCTCGACCGACATCTTTGCAACTGACAACTCGGTCCCCTGGGGCTTCATGGCCTGCCTCATGTCCGGTTTCTCCGTCCTCGGCACCGTCATTGTCCTCGCCGCCACTACCCCCGTCTTCCTGGCAATGGTGCCCCCACTCATCGTCTGCTTCGTCCTCGTCCAGCTGTACTACATCCGCTCCTCCCGCTCACTCAAGCGCCTCGACTCAACCTCGCGCTCGCCCGTCTACCAGCACTTCACTGAGACCCTCGTAGGTGTCTCGACCATCCGCGCCATGAACGTCGACGCCCGGTTCATTGCCGAAAACGAGCGCAAGGCTACCATCTCGTCCAATGCGTTCTATACCTTTCAGACGACGAACCGATGGCTCCAGGTACGCCTCGAGACCCTGGGTGCCGTCATCGTCTTGGTTGCTGCATTGTTTGCTGTTGCGTACCGCAACTCACTGAACCCCGGTATGGTAGGTCTGGCGCTTAGTTATGCGCTCACGATCCAGTCGGACATCACGATGCTGATCCGCTCGTACGCAGAGCTTCAGACCCAGTTGGTCTCGGTCGAGCGTGTGCAAGAGTACCTGCTCAAGAACAAGGAGGCGCCTAGCATCCAGGACACGGACGTCAAGTTGCCCGAGAACTGGCCCTCGGAGGGTAAGGTCGAGTTCCGAAACTACTCGACACGATACCGTCAGGGCTTGGATCTGGTGATCAAGAACATCTCCTTTGAAGTGGCCCCTGCCGAGAAGGTGGGCATTGTTGGAAGGACGGGTGCGGGCAAGTCGTCGTTGACGCTGGCGCTGTTCCGCATTGTGGAGGCGGCGAACAGCCACTGGGCCAAAGCTAGCCATAACGAAGCTGATCAGAATACTGTGGTGGACACGTCGAACGAGCCCGTGGAGCTCGAGAAGGTAGAGGTGGAGGAAGACGGTGGGTCGATCTGGATCGACGGCGTGGACATCTCGACCATCGGGCTCAAGACCCTGCGCCAGCGGCTCGCGATCATCCCTCAGGACCCTACACTCTTTGCCGGCACGGTGCGCCAGAACTTGGATCCCTTTGACGAGCTCGAGGACGCGGATCTGTGGGAGGCTCTGGAGCGTGCGCATCTGAAGGAGCACATCTCGTCTCTGGCCGGCGAACTGTCGTTTATGGTGACGCAGAACGGCGACAACTTTTCGGTAGGCCAGAGGTCGTTGATCTGTCTTGCGCGTGCGCTGTTGCGAAAGTCCAAGATCTTGGTGTTGGACGAAGCCACGGCTGCGGTGGATGTGGAGACGGATGAGCTGATCCAGAAGACAATCCGGAAAGAGTTCAAGGAAAGGACAATTTTGACGATTGCGCACCGGATCAAGACGATTATGGACTCGGACAAGATATTGGTGCTGGAGAAGGGCTGTGTGGAGGAGTTTGAGAGTCCTGCGACGTTGGTGCAGAACCATGAATCGCTGTTCTATAAGCTGGCACACCAGGCTGGCGAGATCAAGAGGGATGATTAGTTTTGGTTAGGTTGTAGAAGAGAGAGAAAAGATATCGCATATATACCTGCATAATGCATAATATAACAACGGCTACATGGCAGTCATTGGTATTTAGTGAGTAAGCGTTTGCAGAGAATGGAGGGCGAAAATTTTTGACGGAATCACCAGATGATGGCTCTACTGCCTTGGATCATAATTAATGAAATACCAGTTGCGGTTGAAATTATTGATGTGATCTCAACGAACGTTCCACAATGATCCTTTTGGATCATGAGCCACAATTTTTTTTTTCAGGCCTTGTGGCAGTTCTTTGCGACGAGCATCAAAGATCAGCGCATGGCATAGCGACAGAAAGGTTGAAACCCCCTCTCTATAGATCCACTCGCGGCGTTATAGGTGATCATTGGCCTTAGTGACATTGTGCACCGCCCATCATTGGTAAGAGTTGGGGAAGTAGCATAACATACAAGAGACATGTTGTTCAAAACTTCAGTTAGAGTGGAATATCTATTATTTGTTCGGCTGTTAAGAAGGCGCTATGTGGATTGGTGAGGTTGGACAGATTAGAAATCGTCGGGGAGGTGGCAGGCGGCAGGCTTCAGGATCAGGACTAGGACTGGGATCGATGGACGGATGGATAGAAAGGCGAATCGGGGGCGAGAAGGAGTCTAGCAGAACGGTGAAATGCTGGCCGAGCTGGAGACAGAGACGGAAACAACCTTACACAAGCTGAAGAAACAGCAAGTCCCAAAAGTAAGAATGCATCATCATAGAATGAAAGAAAGTTTGGACAAAAAAAAAGCTGCTAGAGAGTATGACAGTCACTTTTTCCGATCAGCGGCGGCAATTGGCGAGACTACTCTTTCATCCTGTCTCTTTCGCCATAAATACCTGTGCCCTTAAAATATGAAGGGAAACAACACTCTCCTCTTCTCCTTCTTTGTACTGCTATACTCAATACAGACCGATATGGACCACCACAGCGAGGATGATTCTTCAGAAAAAGAAGATCCCTTCTTCTTGATCAAAATGGACAAAGACCATAAGCGCGGATTAGAAAAATACCTGAGAAACGCTGTTCTTTCTGCTGTAAGCTCTTATATCTTGAAGAGTACTGCCGGCTATCAAGTGGAGCCCAGAACCTGGAAACCATCATGGACTACGTAAGTTGAATTGTGAATTGCGCCTGATATGTTTTATCGACCAATGGAATATGAGACTTATGCCTCCCAGAATGCAGAATCTAGATACGCTTTGTCAATAAACAGTGGATATTCCTTGGTCTCCAACCAGACGAACTCCGGGACCTTGATCCAAGGGCTGAGGGTTTCCTCTCTCCGATCTTAGTATTCTACGAATTGACCAACTCTCGCAGTAGACGGACCCTACTACCCATCGGGTATATGTACAAGCTGAGACTGATTACCAATTGTTGTATATTGTATATTCGACGGCGGTCAAATAGACAGTGCGCTAAGTTCGCAACGGTCAGATAAAGGAGGCACCAATTAGATAATTTAGACTAGGCAAAACGATCGCCCGAGTTCGACTATTTAAGTTGGACTCGGAGCCAGAATAAAGGTCCTTTATTATAAGTGAACTTGGTAAAATATATCACCGATCAACCAACAATTATAAGCAGCAGCACCACTTCAGATAGTACCAAAAAGCACTCCTCATCTCTTCCCTTCCACTAGACACATATCACACCCCCTTCATAAGCATCGTCTTTACTATCACACTGAACTACAACACTATCTTTCTTGTTCCAGACCCTGTCAACCAAGGTGCCTCCGCACAACCTTATCGTAGTCTTTGCACACTATCGTTAATTGAATGTGAACTCATTGGCATCATTGAAGCAGATTTGCATCCTATTGTAATCTACTAATACTTTGAAGAGGTAAGTGCTGGCACCTACTAAGAGGACTGGTGGTGTTGGAAGGGTTTACAACTGATAAGTCATTATGATGGAGTCTTGTCAAAGACATTTTTTTTTATTGATAATCAGAGTATTGTGGTACTTGAAGAGAATAAAGAAATCAACAAGGTGAGGAGTGAAGGAAAAAACAAGGAACGCGTTGAAAGCCAATAACGTTAAAGCGTCTCATTCAGTAACAATTGAAGCCATTGGTGGAACATTCCCTTGAAAAAGTCTTCTGTTGTTCATTCATTTCACCCCAAACTGGTGGGTTCGAGATGGATCCCAAATCACAACCCCATGTACCAATGAGCGGATCATGGTACACCAAGCCCGCACTGGAACAGGCGCGTTTGGTTGCGGTCCAGTCCTTTCTCCAATCATTTGTACAGCCACGGGGATTGTCACAGCGCATACACGCGCAATAAAGGCCGTAGCACTGAGCTACAAAGAGCGTCATGAAAAGGAAAATAATTCGTGCGATCATTTTTCTTGAAATTACGCAAGCTTCTAGGTAGATGAGGAGATGAATTCGTCAACAGTTACATTAGGGATTGATGACAGATATGGCAAGACAGCCAAGGGCACATGTTAATAAATAAAAGGAGGAGTGAGAGTTTCTTACGTTATTTGCAAGTGGAGAATGCAGAAGAGATGACCGAGGACAAAGTGGCTACACGCGGAGACTGGAAGCTAAGACTGGAGGAGACTAATGTAACCGAAGTTCAATGTGGATGAGAATAAGATAAACTAACCCAGACGAAAGACAGCCAACTGCTCAAGACGACAAACAAAGGAGACCATTCAAAATTTCTTACCTTGTTTGCAGGTGGAGAACACTGAGGAGGAGAAGAGAGTCCTTTATATATCGACGGAAGAGACGGCTTATATCGGGGAATCGAAACACAGAGTGGAATGGAGAGACAATCACAGCTTCTTAAAACTGGTACGTAGAGAGATGTACTGTAGATGTGAGTTCGAGAAAATTTATGAAAGATAACCACGCACGGCACATAAAATAAGAAGTAGAGAAGAAAGAGTTGCTTACATTGTTTGTGGGTGGAGAGTGTTGAGGTTAGAGAATGAGAATAGGAAGAGGAGAAGCTTTTTATATAGCGGAGGTTGTGGTTAATAGCAGTACACACTCAAAGGAAAAAGGAAGCCTCAATACAGCGCTCTTCACAAATCAGGAGATGATGGAGAAGGAAACAGGTTCCCACGGCCAGGGGACGTTAGAAAAATCGAGAACATTGCATCAGCACTTCGCGCTGTTTGGTCGGCAATAATCGCGCAGGTGAGGATGCTTCACATCTGACCATGCGCCTGCATAATCTCTTCCGCGGAACACATTTTAGGAGCGTGAGAACAGTCGAATGCGATACTGGATCATCTTCATGTACTGTACTTGTTAAGGTGGCAAAGAGCGCCATATTCTTTGGAATAGGCATATACGTAGTGTTACTCGCCGTGCAAAAATATGACGCCCCAGACCCTTTTGACCATGGACTGCATAGTCTCTTCAGCTAAACACTTCGAAGTGCGTGAGAACAGACTGCATTAGAACCCTTTCATTGGAGTGCCCTGACCGTTTAAAATACAAATATTTTAGGAATAGCAATCTGCTCAGGGAGATGTAAAACACCTCGTAAGCCGCCTGCATCTATCTTTCTCACGCCTTCTTAAACATCTGCGATGCTCGTTCATAGGTCTCTCACTACCTAGAAAACAGGAGTTCTGAAATTTTTTCCTCGACGGACACAATGCACCCGCTAAGCTAAGCAAGGTCAACGCTTTTTTTCATGCACATAGTATGCATCCGCTGAGCAAAACAAATGCCTGTAAAAAGTTTATGGCCGCTAAGTCAATTTTTTTTATGTTGATAAAATATATGCGCCGAGCTAAATACCGCTATGTAGTGTACAAGGCACCGTTCCCATTTTGGGTTCTTTAGACCAATCGCCATCATTCTCCGTGGCAGCTTTATGAGGACTTTTCTGCTCTATGAGACCATCCCATGTAGCCTGATAGGATCCGAATATTGGACTGAAAAGTGTGTGAACAAGAGGAAAAGCTACACATGGTAGCAATTTTGACTTGTAGGAACGAGCAAAAGAAAGAAATCAAAGAACGCCGCACAAACGGGTAAGTTGATTCATGCGAATGAATGAAAATGCAATGCTTGTATCACAACAACAGTGCTTACTCCATTTCGCTTCCCATGGCATCAGTAAAAAAATCATATTCCCATCTCTCTCTCATTTTCCTTTTGTCGCTCCTTCTCTTCCTCTATCATCATCGTTTCAAAACCGAGTTATATCGCTAGCAACTGTGGCACTTCATTTGATAGGCTTGATTCAAGCGACCTGATTCATGTCTTTAGTAAAATAGCTGATAATAATCGCATCGATGCATTTCATGCATCACAGGATCAGTCCAATATGCAGCATATGCACCTCATGCATTTTGTTAGTTTCATAAAACGAACAATGCATACGTCTTTCAGTGGTGTCACTCAATACAAAATCTTTGGCTTAAAAAAGAGGATGATACAAGCCACGCACCATGCCGCGTAACAGCGTATGTACGTAAAAGACAACAGCGGGCTCTATTCAATCGCCCACTTTTTTTCGTATTGCGGCGGGCCAATGTGTGCGCTCGCGCCCCTTCTATTTTTGCGTTAGAAACGCATACAAGAGAAGGCCAAAGCAAGCCCAATCATAGGGAACAACGCTTGGAAAGAAGCTGCGTATGTTGATATTTTGGACCAGTATGTAAGCAAATCAACGAAACCACTTTGCCAATTGTCATATTATTAGCTAATGAAAAGATCGTTACCAGGGTGATCGTGCATGTAGGTATGGAAATGTGCAAGCAAAGACCATTACTCTGACGCGAGAATACCATTTGATCTCCTTGCGACCCGTGCACCTTGCCAATCAATTTATTATAAAAAGAATAATATGATTGTACTTGAATATGCGCATAGGTGCATCAGTGTTGTTTTCTTTTCTGTTTTTGTCACTTGCCCATGGCCACATTTTGCTGATCTAAGATCTTTCTCCAACTGCTCTTGGTTTCTACTGGACTTTGACGTGTGTGTTATGTCCCCTTCAAACCCCTCAATGCCCATTTTTTTTTGGATGGTCGGGACCATCAACGGAAAATGGGCCACTTTGGTCGTGTTCTTTCTTTCTTCTGCCGTTTTGTTGATACCAACTGTGTGCACGGTGACGATTCACTTAGTCTTTTCCTAGATGAGAAAAAAAACGAGGTGTGAACCCACTCAGATCGGTGAAATTTTTTTGAGGTATAAAAACACAAAGAATCTCCCCTCTAACCCACCAATTCTTCATTCGCATCTCACTCTCAAGTAACCTCCTTCCAAAAGCAAACACAAATCATGGTCAAGATCACCTTCTCTCTCCTCTCCATCGCCGCTGTCGTCGCCTCGGTTGTCTCTGCCTCCTCCTGTGCCCAGGACACCTTCGAAGGTTTTGACTGTAAGTACCTTGCTCTACGTTCTCATTCTCAAGCCTCATGTTTCCATTTTTCATTTTGGCATCCGATTCAAAAACTAACAAACTGTCTTTTTCCATATTACACCTTTTTATTCACAGCCGACTACCGTGGCGACAACAAGTGCCTCCCCAGCGGCACCGTGAAGGAGTACCAGACCTTCGAAATCAGCAGTTGGAACCTCAACAGCATCGTCTCCAAGGGGCGCGATGACGACATCGTGGTCGCCGGCATCCCCGGGAACAAGATGTTCCAGGAGCTCGAACTCTGTGTCGTCTCCACTGATGCCGAATGCAATCCTCCCTACGACACGAACTGCATCTACGAGAACGTAGAATACCGCTTCCGTGTGAACGGTCCCGTTAAGGGATACCTCCGTGTGGTCGGCAACGAGGTCATGATCGTCCCCCACTTCTCACAGGCCTCGGGCCTGAACCTGCAGCATATCTCCTCGAGCGCGGCTCTCCGTATCGGCTACAAGGACCGCACTGGCATGACCCTGGTCTTCTCGTCTGTCAGGGCTGGTCAACCCATTGTCATTGAGGAGGCTGTCCCCAACAAGGTCTCACAGTGGATAGAGCTCAAGAAAACCACCTCCCGTAAGGGTCGCTTCGACTTCTGGTAATTTTCCTTTTATATCGCCTGCACTTCTCAGAAAACAACAAAAGAAAATAGTTCCGCCACGCCGTGTCTAGTTTATATACAGCCATCCTAGTTAAACTTGTGACAGAGTGTTTAGTAGAAATTTTAAAAAAACCTTGATTGACTCATCAAAGTAACCTGGTGTTCCTGAGGAATGAGGTGTGAGAAGAGGGACTGAATTGAGCTATTTAGTAGCCTACAATGTCACTCGATCTCATGCTGAAAGTGGATTTGTGAATGAATGATGGATGATGTTGGATGAGAACGAACAACAATGGCAGCACCAAATTTCTCAAACGTGAGATGGGATTGAGGCACCTTCGGATTAGGAGAAGGAGATGGTCGTATCAATGCTTTTCCAAAAACGAACCAACAAGTAGCATGTCTTTTTTTCTTCTTCTTCCGCCTTGCTCACTCTCATTGCAATCATTTTGTGAACTACTCATAGAAGAGATGTGTTCATCTTGCTCATTGCTTGGCGGAGATGGTAATCATTCTGATTGTCGACACAATATGTCATAGCCTCTCATTATGCGACGTCCAGTCCGGCCGAAGGGTCAACAAGCAATGGTCAGTTATGTTCAAGCCACATCTCTGGGGCGCAACCAAAGTATCCTGGGCAAGCACTCTTTGCGACAAGAAAATCGATACGCTCGTCAGAAACAAATGCTGGATCCGATCGCTAAACCGTTGACGTTGAGCACGTCGAAAAACTATCCATTATGGGCATCTTCACCGCCCTCCAAGAACTGGTATTTAGTGATGGGAGCACTAAATGCAGAGGCTTAGGATATGGCGTTGTCAATGTCAACAGCCACTGTTCACAAATTGAGACCCAAGCGCTGTAGGTCCTTGCGGACCACTGCTTCTCCTTGCAAGGGCTCGATCTCAGCTATTCTTGGTGGAGTGGCTACGACGATGCGCTCGTACGGTTCCCGCGGCTGCGATTGGTGTGTCTCCTAGTCCTCAAAATGGACACACTCCAGTTTCAGCAGGCGGTGAACGTCTTGAAAGAGTCCAGTCTAGAGTCGCTGGAGGTCCTGGGTCTGCACTGGAAGTCTATGTCTATCAAGGGAGTGGTCGCTGTGCTTGCCGGGATTTTCACTTTCTGCTTGCAGCGAAGGCCAAATCAGACGTTACAGCCGAATGAGTCGATGTCCATCCGTTCATTCTTACGCCCACGAAGCGGTGACGTTGATGTGGGAGGCCTGAATCGAGTTCTTTCCACCTCGAATGTCAGGTACCTGAAGTCCTTGAAAATATTTGGCAACAACATTGACGGCTGGATCGACCTTTAGGCCAAGTGCAGTAGCTTGACGAAACTCGCGCTCGTTGACGTTCAACTTTTCAGACTGAGTATTGTCGGCTCAGGTGGACAGGAGCAGCGGCTTTTACATTCCAGTGCAATGTGGATCCACGATGTGATTGCTTGCGCAACTGTCGATGGATCCTTCCCATTGCCGATTAATAAGGCGATCGCTGTTTGAGTGGGAGGAGTAGAATAGTTGAGTGTTAAATGAATGCTTTATTACAGGATCCTTGCGGACACAAATATCTGCTGTGGGACAATGAAGTACGGTTTGTACGAATGTTAACTAATCCCAAGTACAAAATGGCTCTCGAGCGCCACCAAGGGATCGAAGGGAGCTCAGCCTCCATCGTACTTTGTTTCTGGATTTCATCCATCTTGTGCGATGAAAATTAAAATAAGTGACTGCGCCACCGAACAGCCCTCATCCTACATTTTTCTTTAAAAACTCGCCTATGTCCATGCACATCTCACACACTCTCTTTCCTTCACTCCTCCACCATCTCCCTCCTTCTTTGATGTCTGCTCTCGTTTCTATCTTTGATATCACTTTGATCGTCGACACAATATGCCAGTCCCTCTTCTTACACGACATCCAAGCCTGCCGCCAAGTCAACAAACAATGGTCCTCTTTGTTCAAACTTCATCTCTGGAGCCACCTCAAATTCCCCTCGACCACCACCCTCGCGCATGACAAGATCGCCACCATTCTCGACCACAAGCACTGGATCCGCTCCTTCACAATCGCCGGCCAGCACATCGAAAAGATCTCCGCCATGGGCTTTACCCACCTCCAAGAGCTGGTGCTCTACGACCAAAACTTTGAGTGCAGCGTCAACTACGACCCAGTGCCCCTCGACGCGATCGTGTCCTTGATTGACAGCAACGTAGACCTCTGGAACCTTGGGATCGACTTGAACCGGTGCCAATACCAGCACAATTACCAGCCTCGCGAGCTTTCCCCGGCACTGATGCTCGCCATCGCGCGGCACCCGTCGCTGAGACGCTTGGTCTGGCATGTTTTGGACGGTCACGACAACCAGGTGTTTGCAAAGTGTCTGCTCTATGTGTGTCAGCAGCGGCAGATCCAGGAGCTGTATGTGTTTTCGAAGGAGCATGTCCATCCATACTGCAACATCTGTGATGGCGGCTGCTCCCTGGCTGAGTACTACTGCTATCCATTCAGTTTGGACGATGAGGGTTACCTGAACAGGCTACCCGGGTTGCGAGAGCTTAAGCAGAAAGTGGAAGAGACGCCCGTGGAGCAGATGGGGTCGTTTGCATTCAGGAAACTACAATTGACGTTCGAGTTTGAGGAGTGTTACATCCCTCTGCTGAAGAGCTGTCCAGATTTAGAGGAGATATCGATCGATCTGTCGGGTGAGCATGGTGACCAGGCGATGGAGGTTCTGGCGGGGTGCCCAACACTGCGGGGGCTGGATCTGAGGCGCGGACGGTTTGATATGGACTATGCGCGCGAGGTCCGGCGGTTCAGCCAGCTACAGACAGTTCAACTCCCACATGTATCCAAAGAGCAGCTCCAAGTGATATTAGACTCGTTGCGAAAGTCCAGTCAGGAAACGCTCGAGGTGCTATGTCTCTCTTTGTCGGCGTCTCCAAAGGATGTGGTCTCCATTTTTGGATCTTTCCCGAACCTGAAAGAGATCGACTTTGACTCTGTCAGGATATACACACGGGACGACAGCGGATCTAACTCAGGAGCCTATGTGCCAGGCGCCGAGGACCGTACTCTGGGAAATTGTATTGTCCGAGATTGGGATCCATCGCAGATGTATCGATGGGACGAGACCATGAGCGATTGGTGGGACCACTGGACAAGAGCCAAGCAGTTCATGCGTGCAATATCTAGTGTGTACGTGCAGGAAAGCTACGAGTCAGTGCTGTCGCCTATATGTATGCGGTATATGTACCCAATCAAGGAGTTCATGTCGGAGAAGGATGCTACTGATTATGCCAAGGGCACTGGCGCGTGGGCACGTAGCGAGAGACGGGCCTTGACGGTGGCGGATGCCAAGCGCATGGCGGATGCGCAGCAAGAGAAGGCTGATCAGCGTATCGAGTGGCGGAATAGGAAAAATGCTCAGAATCAAGTTGGGGAGCAAGAACCGGAAGGACTCGGCTTCAACGAGTACGATGAAGTAGCGGTAGATGAGCCTGCGAGAGAGTAGGTGATTGCCAAATCGCGGAATCGGCATCATAGTTTGAGGGATAAGCAGCCATCACCGTTTCGCAAACCATTCAAGAAATAAATAAAGCGCGATGCTTGCAAGAATTTACAACGAACATCTTTTTAAAAAAAAATTCGAATCTACCTTCGCATCCTACTCTTGTTCAGATACACATCCACCTTGTAACATTGGACGAGCTCCGAATCTGCTTGAAGATCATATTCCGAAGACTGTTGAATCCCAGTGGAGTGATATGGTCACACTAACCCTCCCAACCTTGGCGAGAGATAGCCGCAATGGTCTCGTTGTCCTCCTGGGGGTGACCAGGGAGCATCCCTCGTGTCGCCCATTGAACGCGCGTTCGTTTCTATTTATTCCACTCTTGTAGCTTCGAGTTTCTTGTCAGCGATTGAAAATCCACGCAGCAGGATTCGTCATCTGAATCATATATGTTCCATTCCTTGTGTTTGTCCAGATAGTCGCGAACATTCTCACCCCAAAAGTCCTCCAACCATCTGTAAAAGTCGTCATCGCCATCGCCGTCGTAGGTAGAATCGTCGTCGATACTGGCGCGGGTCCACTCATGAAGCTGTGTCGTCTCAATCATTGGGCAGCACCGGTACTTAAGCCAGCCCATTGTCGGATCGAGATCCTCAATAGCTCCCACAATGTTATGACCTATGCATTGTCTATGTGTGCAGCATAGTGCCAAAGTATGTCTGCCACAACACTACACATAAAAAACAACTCTTCTCTTTCCTTCCCACCGATCTCAGTCCTCTCCAAGCAAAACCAATGTACTGTAAGTCTCGTCAACTTACTCTATATCTTGATTCTTGATATTGACGCTGCTTTCTTCCAACACACCCTGATGATTGAACCCTCTTCCTCTACACTTTGCACCCACCTCGTTACAAGAGGGTGGAGTACATGATGAGAATGCACTAGAAGGAGGAGAGAGAGGGAGGGAGAGGGGAGGTTGCGAACCGCTACAGCCCTTCCATCTTTACAGGGAACTTTTCCAGTGTAGCTACCGTCCCAATAGGGTTCTCAAAGTCGATCAGGTCCACGGGGTTCTGGAGCTGAAATAGACCACCCCTTGGTGGAAACTGTGTGATCGTGCCGATAAGTTTCATAGGGTCCTTGGTAATTAGTATCAGAGGCTTGCTGTTGCTGCTGCTGGCATCACGATGCTTGATCTCCATTGTGAACTTGAGTACATAGATTACTTCATATTTCGGTGGAAACCGCTGGACCAACCGAAAAAGGCTCTTTTCATCCACGTCAATATCGCTCTGTTCAATGGTTATGGTTCCGCCGGTTCCACCTTCAGAACTCGGAAGCTCAGCTGACATCCTGAACCCGACAATGCGAAACCGGACACTATTGATCGGGTCGTCGGGATTGACGTCGACACGCAGGTTAATCCCGCCCCTGAATTCAACGCTGATTGACGAACCTCGAATTCTCAGCTGGGTGTTGATTGCGAGCATGGATTGTGGTATCTCTGCACCGATGGGCGGTAGACCACTGGGGGCATGCAGTCGTAAATATAGTAGTAGTAAACAGCAAAACCAAGAAGAGCTTCATATTGGAAATGTATTGATTTGTGTGGATGTCTGTATGTTGTTGCTGAGGAAGAGTTGGTTGAGTCTCAGTGCCAGCAGACAGAAGGTGCTATTCCTTTATATATACGATGCAAATCCTCATTTTCCCCACCTGGCCATATCGTTTATTGTCCTTTTCCTTTGCCACACCCCTTCTAACAAGAAAAGTATGCTAGGGAAGGAGGAGATCAAGGCTGAAGAAATCAGAACAATACCAGGAGACAACACTAAGGGACACTGGGAAAATCAAGGGATTAGAAAAAACAAGGGACGACGCATAAGAGGAAAAACAAGGGAATGGAAAAAAAATGACGCAGAACAAATCAAGGGCATGCTGAGAAGAAGAGAGATGCATCGAAAAAGATCAAGGGGATACGTAGAGCAAAGACAACTTGCTTGTTGCAGCCAAGCGTTCATGGCGATGCTGCTTTTTGATCCTTTATGTTCGTTCTCCCAATAATATCTGCCAAGCATGCATCATTCAAGTAAGTGTTTCTGAATTGTTATTAACTTAAGGACTACTAACTAGTAACGAATAGACGTTAATCAGTTTGACGCGTTTATGAGAAACTGACGCATCTTTAGGTTACCGATAATTCACGCACTTGTTGATGATTCGTGCTTTAATTTGTTCTTAAGAGGTCTCCATATCGCCGCTGGAATCGCCCAAGCCACCTTCGACTGACCTTGGTAGAGAAGGGGCGTGGGGTAACAACCAGGAGCATTACATCGTTTGGGATTTGGCAAGTACTGCCGCTTCAAATTCGACCATATGTCTGTGGTGCGATGGGGATGGTACCTCTGAGCGGTTTTGGGACGCCACGCTTCTGGAGGCAGCGATCCGGCGATTTCCAACTGTCCTCAAGAGATTTACTTTGGATATCACCGATATTACTGGTCAAAGATTACTCAGGATACAATGTCCTACAAAGGTCAAGTCTTGAGCAGTTTCATGGTCAATGCAAACCTATTCTGTCGCGCATGTATGACCGCGTAGAGTATATTATGAAATTTGTACAGTGGCCAACCATCAAGTCTTTGGTGCTATCTGGCCACAATATCGACTCTTGGATAAACCTTTGGACCAAGCATGACGGATTTTTCCATGCCATCCCGGTTTCTGAACCCCACTTGCTCTTTCTGGCGATCGTTGGCCCGATCAGTAAGAGGCACCAGATTTCCCATCGTGCTGCCTTGGCTTTACACCGCCTGATAGGTCTCAGTCCATTACTGGAGCTCTGGCTGAATAATGTCCAAATGGAGGATGGAAAAGATTGGGCTCTCATTGTTGAGGCGATCGATTTTGCGACTCTGAGGACGGCACATACGCACAATACGAGTGCAGAATTCACTGCCAAACTGAATCTTCAGGCGAAAAGGGTCAATGTTAAGCCCTCACCGTTGCGCGCACCTCAATTTAAGGATGGAGGTTGAATGGCCTAGGTTAAAACAAAACCGGGCCACATACCGTTAAAGTAAATCGCTTCTAATATTGCATCATTCAAACTAGTAAGAACGAATCAAAAGAATAGTGTCAATTGTTTTATTTTCCCAACATTGCGAGATGATTCCCATTCAGAGAGAGAAATAAAAGATCCGCAGTGCTCTTGCACATCTTTCCGTTTCATACTTCCTCTAGGAACGGCCCATGCTTCGACCGGAAACGAATAGAGAGCTAATTAATTTCGTCCGCAGAACAGTTACAAGACCAAGAGTGGGCCATGAGCATTTGGTATGCAACCGAGGAAAAAGAGCAGTCAAAGGATGACTAACTTCAAACATGACGCCTATTACATTGTTGTCCTCGGCAGAGCGCTCCTTAAACTTCATAGTCACGTTTTCCAGACTATTGGCATGGCGTGGCGGAGCAAAGCTTGATAGATCTGGTGAGTGAAGTTGGGGGTGCTGCAGAAACTGGCCAGCTGTGAGGGCAGCTCGATGAGTGACACAACGTTGCCCTCTGTCATTCCGTCCATGACGCATAGGATAAAGTTCAACTTTGGGCAATGGCTTTCGCAGGTCTTGCAACAGTCGTTCGAAGGGTGTCAGAGAATCCAACATCATGTTGAGTTGCTCGAGATTGGGACAGAGACGGGAAATCAAGAAAGCACCGGAATCTCGGCTTCATATAGATAGAGGTTGAGACGCGTGAAGTTGAACAAAAGATGATATCCTTTCGAATCCTGTTAAGCCTCGAGCGAACGACAATCCCAAATGGTTTCAGTCCCAGGTTTAATGTTAAGCAGTTTACCAAGCAGGCCACTCCCAGAGAAAGTAAAGGCCGATCAAAGTCTAAGAATGTAAGCTGTGATAGCGACTCAGCAATCGGACGGAAGGCCTCATAGTTTAGGCATTCTTGGAGCTGTAGAGTCAATTCGGCCAGTTACGGGCTTGAGTATCAAACTTCCCTGTTCACCAAATGTTGGAACGATCTCAACCGACCAACCATGGCTTGAAAAAAAACTCTTTCTCTCTGTCTTTATATTCACGAAGACCTTCACAGTCGTCGGTGATCAGCACCATGGCAAATCCGTCCAGATATAACGTATTGAGTTGGGTACACTTCCATGGCTCACTTGTGCAAAGCGTCGATGGGAAATCGTGATCCCTTTCGTCTGCAGCATAATAAATCGCAAGTACTCGCGGGTTGCAACAAGAAGTCAAGATCCTGTTCATGCTCTGCAAGCGCGACTCGACGTTGCCGTGGAGCGTGATATTGAGATTCTCCAGACTGTCGGCATGGATCGAAAGGGCGTCGCAGACCTTGGCTGAAAACCTGGCCAGAGACACAGTCAAGTTCTGCGAGCGAGCAGATGCTAAAGCAACAACACAAACGCATCCTCCAACAGCCTTCCATGGTGAAGCGTGAGCGTCGTCACCTTTGGACAATGCTGTCTGATGTTCTAGGCGAGCTCGACGACAGGCATCTCCCATTTGGGGATTCTCAGCTTCACCACGTTGGAGCACAGTCGGATCAATTTGAGAAGGCCAATGTTCATGAGCCAGGGACCAGAAAAATCAAGGCTTTGTAGGTTCGTCAAAGGTCGGTATCCTTTGAATTTAAGTATGCCATAATGATAGCTCAAAATGAGTTTCTGTAAGCCAGCGTTTTTGTTGAGGATTCCTGTCAGAAGATCCGGCGAGTGGGTAAAGGGGACATGATTGATCGACAGGACTTTGAGCTGTGTCAGCGTCTCGAGCTCTGGTTGGGTTGTATGGTACTCGGGGCCACAGTGGAACATGATCGTCAGGTGCGATAATTTTGGGTTGGCGATGAAGATCTTTGCGCCTGAGTTGATACCATCCCCAACGATGTATAGCTCTTTGGGTTGCATACATCGCAAGGCGCCTGTGGGCAAGGAGCGCGACAGTCTGGCATAGTGGACATGGCGACTCTGGACGCGCATAACCTCCAGAGGGATGGTACGAGGGTCTGGGCGGTCGTCGTATTCAAAGCCCATTGGTATCGAGGTGTCTTCGCACGCCATGTGCCTGTCGTCGTAAACCATCCAGAGGAGTGGGGTGAGAGTGTCGTTCAGGCACGGCAGGTTTTGAGGCAAGCAATCGGGTTTCTTGGCTGAAACTCGATGTTTTCATTGTCCAGCCGGGTTGACACCTATAATGGAAGCATCTGGCCGATGCGGAGTATACGCTCGTAGAGATCTAACAGATTGGCCATGTCGATTGTGGTGTGGATGGTGCATGCATTGATTGGGAGGAAAAAAAGATGGAGAGAGGTGGAGCCATCTTCCTTTTTGTTGCTCACATAAAAAATGTTTAATTTCCTGCTGGGATGCAGCGCGTTGTTTTACTTGCTTATTGTTACTCAAAGCCATCCTCATGCCCGTGGCCTCCGACCGTTGTTAACATAGACAAAGTTCTCCAGCGTGATCTTGCAGAGATGAGGCGAGTCTATGAGACCCCCAAAGACCCGGTTCCGAAGGGATCTCGCGTCTCTTGACATAAAGTAAATGCAGCACCTGCGTAGATGCTTGTCAATATCTCTCTCAAAGGCCCAGCCTCGGTTTGCGATGCTGCTCATGAACTCTTGGTCTGCTGCCGGGTGACAAGGCGGCAATTTGGCGTTCTGTTCCTGCTCGGCTGTGCACTTGCTCACGTCTTTGCACAAGCCCTTTTCCTCGTCCTGGTCCGCATGCCACATGTTGCCCGTATTTGGACCGCTTCCTGAATCACTGTCACTTTCGTCCGGCTGCCCCCAGCCCTCTTCCTCTGATGCGTGTTCAGAGCCCGTTTCGCCCTGATCTGAGCTTTCTTCAGAACTGCTTCCATCTTGTGTAAACCGATCCAAGCCCTCTTCGTCTGACTCGTCTGATTCGTCTTCAGAGTTACTGAGGCTCTGATCTGACCCTCCTTCAGAATCGCTGTCGCTGTGGTCTGATCCCTGCTCAGAGTCACTCGCGTCGCCTTCAGAGGTGACCCCGTCTTCTTGGTCAGATCCACACTCAGAATCGTCATCGCCCTGATGAATGTCCTTCAAGTCGGAAATATATGTTCCGTCTTGAAGTCCGGGCTCCCAAGCAACCACGAAGCCCCCGATCTCGAGAGTTTGGAGCGATGGGTGCTGGGTCCCATCAAACCAGTCCGAAACCGGGTCCAGGTAGTTGGGCCTGTAATGATCCTGAATATGGACAATTTTGAGATGTCGAAGGCTGGGGCAGTTGGCGAGCAGCTTGCTCGTTTGGACGAGGCTGTCCATAGCGATCTCTTGGAGCTCCAGTCTCACTGTTTCCAAACTGCTGGCTTGGTGAAGAAAGGTGAGATATACCCTGTTGGTGAATGTTAGGAGGGGCGCCGAAAAGCTCACTAGCCGCGTCGGTAGGCCGATCCAAGCCATGGCGTCCTCCTCGTTCAGTACACTGCGCTTCAAATCAAGGTTGTCCAGGCACTCAATAGCCTCCAGCTTTGGGCAATTAGCTCGCACGATTTGGGGTAGCTCAGCAGGCGTTCTGGCATCGAGGAACAGCGAGATGGATACCAGGTTCGGACACAATTGGAAGAGTTCTAGCATTCCCATGTTATCTTTCCAGACATGGGCGATGTAGATCCGTGTGAGGTTGACAAGGGGATGACATCCTTTGAGTCCTGTTACACCTTCCAAGTATTTCAACTCCAGTTCTTGTAGTCCTGGATTGTTGTTAAAAAATCCGTCAAGCTGGTTGTCGTCACTTGTGAGAGTCAGGTAACACAGTCGGATAACTTTGAGCCGAGAGAGAGGCTCGATAATCGGCCAGATCTGATGATATGATGCGCGACTCTGGAACCGGAGGGTCAACTCTGAGAGTTGAGTGTTGGAGGTCAGCAATTGACCAATCTCCAGAAGCACATTTGACCAGATATCGAGTGTACGAAGCTGCGCCGATTGCAAAGTGTTTGGTGGCCAAAGCTTGCTAAGACGGAGATGTCGGAAATGTCGGCTCTGTGCCTGCCGTATTTCTTTGGGGATATTCCAGTTGTCCATACGAGTATCATCATACACCACCCAAAGCAAAGGCGATAGTGTTCTCCGCCACAGCCGGCATACCCTGGTGCATGCGATGAGGTCTCTTGGGCAGAAGTCGAAGGAGTTGGGGAGCCACGTACTGAGCCTCCAATAAGGAATATGAAGTCCCACTTCGTGGACGAGCTCCGTTAAGAGAAGAGGGTTTGGCATGGTTTGATGGTGAATGGTGAATAGTAGATGGCGGCGATGCAAGAAGCATCAAGATTCACAAAAGCAAATGCATTTTTTTTTCCTTGGCCCCTGAAGGCATTCAAATTTATTCGAACGCGCCCTAGATTACATGCTTGTCCGTGGTTGGAAGGAGAGCTTATGAGAAAATAGCGCGCCTATCTGGACAGCCAACGCAAGACTTGCCTGGTAGGCGAGGAGCTATGGTCAGCTCGCGTCCTGGGCGTCCCAGGGCCCAAGATTCAGGCTGTGATGATCCAGAGTTTAGAGGCGATCTCCAGGCAACAGTCGTGAAGGTCGGGGTCACACAGCACACGCCAATTAAAAGCTAGAGCAAGATCGCGAGCCATGAAGGTTTTGATGGGCTTGTCAAGTCGCATAATAAATCCGTGTCCACCACGACCTGGCAACCAAGAAAATACATCCTCCTCAAACAACCCTTGTCGTTCTCTGCGCCCCCTCTATCCAGTCGCCCGATCCACAGGACGGTCGCCCGAATAAACATCTTTGAACCATGTCACCGATCTCGCATGCGGGAGCAGGTAGGGCAGCGGCATAAGAAATGGGATGATGCTCTCGTGTGCATCGCCAATCACCCCACAAGAAGACGAGGAGGGGGGGGGGATAAGCTTGTCCGTGAAAAGGGTATAAGGACAGATAACGAACATGGAATTGTCGACCAAAGTGAGCCGAATCAACAACAGAAGAAAAAGGCAGGCGAGGTGGACTACAGTGTTTCTGAGCTACCAAGTTGCAATCCAAGACGGGTCAAGTCTGTGTCCAGTGCCAACAACAAAGAAGGGAAAAAAAACAATGCCAGAGACACCAAGGGGATCCGAGCTTTTCATTCAATCTTGCAGGTCAGAGCATTGACAACCCAAAGGTGATGTATTCTTTCGACTGCGGCATCCCCTCGCCATTGTTCGTAAAGTACACTCAATTCATAATCACAGATTAGCTAACTTGTGTCGACTGTGACAATCAAGACTGAAAACGTGTCACCAGATTGGAATCCATGAACGAGGGAGTGTGAGTGTGTGAGCGAAAAGATGAAACGGGCGTAAGGTGTGGAGTGGATGTGAGTATGAGCGCATGTGGATATGTATGTGGATGTGAAGAAGAGGGAGAAATAACGTGACGCAAAAAGAAGCTCGACGTGCTCCTGCTTTGCGCGGCACACCCTTTGGCGCCCCTCCCTCTTTCTGCACGTGCATTTTGGCAGAGAGGCAGTACGACTCTGTGTCCGTAGTGCGCATTGGGTGGTGCACGACGACTGTAAGCCATCCATTTCATCCCAAAGTCTCGTGTCAATGTATCACACCTGCACTCGAAGATGCACCAGTTTTCAAGGAGTCACTTTGTTGAATATTTTCCTCGTCGATGACCTTCGACAGAAGTAGAGACAAATTGAGAAAGTAAAGATCGCGCGGATCTTCCTAGGGCGCGCTGTATTGTGCAATAGTTTGGATGGTAGGCGGAAGATTTATTAGACAATAGAACTAAGGAGATCAAAGTGGAGAACGAGTTAAAGTACTGTACCTGTGTTGTGCAATTGTTTGGATGGTAGGCGGAAGACACCGATCCAAAGAGGCCAACACGGGGTTCTTAAGTACTTCCACAGATCATACTGTTATTGTAGTCTCGATAAGAAGTGACGAAGAATAACCCGCAGCGGAATAGAACAGTGCGGAAAGAAGAAAAGAAGAAGTCAAGAAGAATAAGAAGAAAAGACGGTTATATCCACCGGGTCCGGGAGCCGAGATCGTACTAGCGGCGAAGCGGCGCTATTATCGAGGCGGTGGCGACGTGGCGTCGACAAGCAGTAATAAAGATAAGTAGCAATAAAGAAAGGTAAGAAGGTGATAAGAAAGTAGTAATAAAAGTGATCGCCTAGGAAAGAATTGTCTAGACCGATCAGAAGAAATGGTGGCGGAGAGAGAAAGGTGCCCTTAACAGTGGGGAGGTTCATGACACCCCCCTACTTTAACTCGCGCCGTCCCGGCGCGACAAGGTACCAGTGAGGAGAAGGACATTGATTGAGCCCTGGAACAACGAGGAGCAGGCACTTCAGGAGGTGGAACATCCGCCTGAGCAAGACCAGCAGGATAAAGGCGAGCAGCATCTGCAGCAGGGCCCATTATGGGCGGCTGATGGCCACCGATCACGGCGCGGTGGTGCAGATAGTCTTCATTAGCGGCCTGGAGCTCACGGTTTTCAGCGACGCGCCGGTCCTCGACAGATTGTTCGGGACCGTCTGGCAAGCTGTCACTGGTATTGTCATGGAAGGACTCCATAGAGCGACGGGTTTTAGTAAACCAGACCTGGTGCTGGACCTCATCCTGGGGTACAACAGCCAACTCAAGTCGATCTTGATGGACCAAGTCGTTCTTGAGCTCACCATCACCCCACTTCAGCTGGCAGGTAGAAAGTGGAGTGACTCGGACGACTTGAAGAGGCCTATACCAGAACGGATCCATTTTACGCTTGCCATATTTAGATTCGAAACTATTATAAATCCAATACTCATTAGCTTGGTTTTGGGCAATGTTTGGCGAATATGCTTGACCGCTAGTTTTAGATCCTCTGTCCAAGCTCCACTGTACAGCTGTGCCGAAGTCAGCTCCGTATTGGCACATGCTCTGGCATTGAACACAACGCAGCGGTATCCATAATCTCTTGTTACGGTTTCAATTAGAGAACGGATATAAGATTCGTGGCCCCCGTCTGTGAGGCCATGCAAGGTAACAGGCGTTGGAGTTTCATCCACAGGCATCGTTTCGAAAGAAGGTGCCCAATCAATTGAAACAGTTCCGCCATCAGGTGTGGACAACAGCCAGCTCACTATCAACAAGTTTTGCATTAAAGTAAAAGCACGTTAGCAAACCTTAGGCTACACAGCAAGAGCGAGAATTGTTACAAGATGAGCCAATCATTGCTAGCAGAAACATACACAAAAAAAAATGGCATACCGTTGGTACTGGATGAGGTAACGGTCTTCAAAACCCTTATAGGCAGCAAATGCCGTCTGCAGATGCCCGTTGCTCACTTTAGAATCCCACACTAAGAATACGTCACATATCATCTCATTTCCCTCCTCTTGGCGCTGCTCTCTTTTTTTTGATCTCTTACTCTTGCCCATATTGTTCGACATACAGTACTTACTGTGTCCTTGATCATGCACTTTCTTGACCATTCGACGGGCCTGAAACATGATTGCGGGTCGAGGAATTCAGCTTTCCTGCACGTGATGAGCAGTGAGCATAGCTCCCTTGATTTTTATGCATCTTGTCTTGCTCCCGGTCTTTACGCGTCCGTCCTTTGCATGACTTGCTCCCCTCGTTTTCTTGACTTGCTCCCCTCTTTTCTGGACTTGCTCCCCTCTTTCTGGACTTGCTCCGCCCTTTGCTTATTACTACCTTGATCTCTTGACCAACACGCCCTTGATCCTTTCTTCATCCTTCCTTCATTACTGTTTGTCTCATTACTGCCTTAATCTTATGCGCATTCCTCTCTTCTCAGCACGCTCCGGATCCTTACTTCATCCTTTGCTTATCATCCCAGGCCAGGCTCAGTTGACAAATACCGCCGTTATCCCCCAGCCTCCTTGATCTTTTATACGGCCCCCTTTTTCTTAGATTGCTCCCGATCTTTTCCAGAGTCAAACCAACTAGATCAAAGGCAGAAGAATGATCTGAATGGACCAAAGTCATCTATTCTTCCAATTTCTTTCTCTATTCCTTCTTTCCTATCCTTTCTCTTCCTCTTTTCCTGCATATACACTCACATATCTTTAAAAAAACTGGACATGACTCCCCCACTCATCATCAACGACCAAGTTTCCCGCAGATTTGCTGCCGAGGGCAAAAATTCGCCCAAGAGCAACTTCGAACATGGGTATGTCCCCATGGACTTCACCGTCAAGGAGCTCCGAGATTCCATCCCCGCTCATCTCTTTCTCCGCAACACTACCACATCCCTCATGTACGTTGCCAAGGACCTCTTCACCGTCGCTACAGTCTTCTACAGTGCTACCTTTATTGACACACTGCCTTCATCAGCTCTCAAGATCCCTGCCTGGATTGCCTACTGGATCATCCAGGGCACTGTTATGACTGGACTTTGGGTCATCGGGCATGGTAAGTCAGCCATCAGGACTAGATCATTTACTGAGAACAAGTTCCGGTCCTCTCAATGTATGAGTGAAGGAACCCTTTTGAGAGCAAGCTCTTTAAATGTCAGAGGGGTAGATTGTGTAGTAGCACAAGGCGGGGGTAGAAGTGTAGCCACAGAAATACCTCAGTAGACCATGCACTATATTGACCTCTTGATTACAATGCATCTTTTATCTCTTTGTATGTCCAGAGTGCGTTCATGGAAACCTCTCGGATATCAAGATCATAAACACCATCATTGGCTGGGTCTTCCACTCTTCCGTTTTCGTCCCTTATCAGGCCTGGCAAATATCTCACTCACATCACCACAAGGGAATCGGAAACATGACCAAAGACGTCGTCTTTGTACCCCCCACTCGGTCCGACTTGGGCCTCTCCTCCGCAGAGAAGGCCCAGAAAGAAACTACGGAGGAGCACGACAATCATCACGACGAGTCCCCTTTCGCTGAGAGTCCCATCTACACCCTCTGGTCGCTCTCCATAGCCCTTCTGTTAGGATGGCCTCTCTACCTCTTAACCAACGCTTCTGGACAGCGTACACCTCACTGGGTTAACCATTTCCAGACTGTCGCTCCCTATTTTGAGCCCCATCATGCCAAGAGCATCTTCTATTCTAACTGCGGCATCGCCCTCATGGTCTCGATCTTGACCTTCTTCTCCACCCTCCACTCGCCCCTCACGGTTGTCAAGTACTACGGTATCCCTTATCTTATAGTCAACGCCTGGACTGTCTGTATTACCTACCTCCAACACACCGACCCAAAAATCCCCCGGTTCCGTGGCAGGACTTGGAATTTTCAGCGCGGTGCCGCGTGCACGATCGACCGCTCATATGGCAGGATTCTCAATCATCTCCATCATCACACTGCCGACACTCACTTATGCCACCACATGTTTTCTCAGATACCCTTCTATAACGCTGTCGAGGCTACGAAGCACTTGAAAGCAAAGTTGGGCGAGTACTACGTCGTTGACGACACACCAATCGCAAAGGCTCTATACCGGAATTGGCGCGAGTGCAAGTTCGTGGAGGACGAGGGCGAGGTTGCCTTTTTCAAGCACTAGCACAGTTCTTACACATCGCAGAGCTCCTCTCAATCTCTATACTAAGCAGTATAACGTTGGAACCAAGTCACAAAGAATCATGTCTACCAAATAATAACATTATTAGCTCTTATCTCCACTCCTTATCCCTTGTCCGCGTTGCTGGCAAGCTCTAAAGCCCTATTTTCCTACCATCCAGATGCATGCACAGGCAGTCATCTTTTATAACTAGCAGACATACCTGCGGCTCAGCTTACAGTTGAGATGTTGAGTTCACTCTCCCATTCCCCTCTTATTGAACTTGCTATATTATTTCACCTCCTTTGTCTCTTCGATTATTCCAGCCTCCTTTAAAAAGTAATTCAGGGTACAAACTTTTCATTTCAGTTACAAATATAAATATATGGGACGAGTTTAGGCGAGGGATGCAACAAACTTGAAAAATGTGTAAATGGCAGAATATGATGATGGAGAGAAAGTGTTTGTTTTCATATCGTATTTGATGTTTATTTCTTTTCGTTTGTCAAACCGTTTCTTAAGAACTGTCCAAGGTAATTAAGTCCGCCTGCCCTCAACCAATAAAGACCGACCTCTTGTTCTCATTCGACTTGTTATATTTGCTGTGGTCTAGGAGAGCTTGAATCACCAGTCCGTTGTCTGACATTTGTCGTCTAGGGACAAAGCCTGCCTGAATAGGACTGATGAGTTTGTCCAGGTGTCGCTGCAAGCGGATTGTGAGCAGTTTAGTGAAGAGCTTAGCGTCTGTGTTGATGAGAGGTAGGAGTCTTAGACGTATGTATGGGTGGGAGCCGCCATAAAAGGCCCAAACGCTCCAGATACAAATATGTAGTCGATCGTGGTTTGATGTCGAGCGTTGTTGAAGGTTGGTAGAGGAAGGGAGGTGTCTGGGATGAGGGCGTCAACCATTTTTCAGAAATCTAGGCTTTCCATGGTCCAGGGGCAGACCCGCAGATTCGATGGTGGTAGTGTAGATCTCCAAGTAAGATTGAGCGAGGACTTGGATCCGAGAAAAATGGGAGGTCCAGAAGGGATTGGATCAAGCACCCCTTGGCTTCTTGTTCCTGAAGGTGCGTAAACTGTACAAACATCAAATATCACCATGTCCGTCGCCATTGAGCTGATCGTGTCAACAATCGCTCGCTGGTCTAGAGCGGCATGAATAGACGAAAAATACAGGTTAGTGTTCAGAATGAGTAGCGTACAGTGTTTGGTGCAGCACGCGAAGCGTGCGCCGAGTGTAGAGTTAAGTCGATTCAGTTGTACATTGTTATAGGGGTCGGTATTGGTCTTTGTAGCGCCAACACATCGATCTTCTGGCTCTTCAGAAATCTTTGGAAGTGTCCTGAAGTGTTGAATTCGCTGTGTCAAGCGTACGCGCATTTAGTGAAGCAATTTTGATGAGTGCTTTCATAATTAACGATCACTGGGGAAAATTGCATGTTTCACCATCGCCTTCACGTTCATAGAACCTGCAGTAGGAGCGGCGGCGCGGACAGGGCGTCCAGAGCTAAGAGTTGGTTGTGCGTTCTCATAAATGGTGTCGTCATCCTAGTTTTCTCTTTCAGGCGGAGCTCGATGAGCAGAAGGATCTGACACAAGTGCGTGCATGGAGTCAGGGGATTGTGTAGGATCGAAACTTACAAGAGGAGTCGTTTGATTGGATACAGAGCAAAGAACCCTTTAATATGTGTTTTTGAGAACAATGGGAGGGAATGGAGGGTGGAGCGAATGAGCGAAGGAACACAAGAGTTTTTGTACATGGGATGATTTGGTTTAATATCGAGTTACTAGATGAAGTAAGGACTGAAAGGAAGTCTCTCTCTCTTGAAACTATAACAGTAGACAAGACACTTAGAAATAGCGCTCTAATCGAATCGAATGGCTTGAACAAAGGTGAAATCGATTCGACGGTGCGTGTATTTTTTTTGAATAATTCGAATTTCGATACTTCGAATGGATTCAACTGAATTAGAGCACTACTTACAAATAAAACGACCAGAGGAGACTTATAGTTTTCCTAAGCGAATAGCGCCGTCAAGACGGATGATTTCGCCATTCATCATTGGGTTCTCAATGATGGCGCATGCAAGATGGGCAAACTCACTAGGCTTGCCCATGCGGTACGGATGGATCAAGTGCCTCTCAAAGAACAAGTCATTGGCAGCATTACTCATCCCAGTTTCTGGCAGTGGAAAGTAAAACGAAGCTTGTTATAATCAACTAAACTTTGTTGGTATAAGATATAAAACATGTCTCACTTACGAAACATTCCTGGAGCAATGGTGCACACACGGACGTGGCCAGCCAGATCGCGGGCCATTGGTAGGGTCATGCCAGCAATACCACCTACACGTCGGTAGAAAGTTAGATTAGATAATAGACATGCAAATGCATGAAGAGTCATCAAGAGAGAATAATGGCTCACCCTTGGAAGCAGAGTAGGCTGTCTGGCCAACTTGTCTACAGTGTTTGAGACGGAAATGCGTCAGTTGGATCGCCTATAAAGGGCAAGTTCAAATAGAATGTCACATCCAAAGCACCCTATCAACGTACCCTTCCACATAGGCGATTGAGACAACGTTAATGATAACACCAGGGTCCTCTATAGACCAGTTAGTATAGCCTTGCTGGATCACCATTTCAAACCCTTCATAACACAGCCAAAGGTTACCTTCTTTTTCGGATGCATCCTTATTGTTCGCCATAATGTGTGTTGCAATCAGCCGACAAACGTTGAACGTTCCCATCAAATTGATCCTCACGACTCTCTCGAAGTTATTGAGCTGCTGTGGTTTTCCATTCTTGGAGACGATCTATGGCAAATAACAAGGGCAGAAAGAGAGTGTCGCGTTTAAAGATTCTCTCTGAATGCCTTTCATCTCGATGTCCACTGTATACATATTATTCAATTCCTGGTAGTTGTATCCATACCTTTTGGGCCATGCCGATGCCCGCACAGTTGACAACACCGGAGATCTTCCCAAATCTTTCCACCCCCTTTTCGATTGAGCTGATGACAGCGTCCTCAACCGTAACATCAGTGGGACCCGGCCAAAAGACTGAGCCAGCTAGCTCCTTCATAATGGCCTCACCTCTTTTCTCGTTAAGGGCAAAGACGATGACCTTGCCTCCCTTTTCAACAATGGCGCGGGTAGTAGCCTCACCTACGGTTTTTGTAAAAAGAAGAGTCGAGGCCACCAAATAGAGTACACCTGTCAGCACAGACAAAAGGCGATAGCCTGGCATCAAAACCAGCGTAGAAAGATTACTCACTTACCAAGGCCTGAGTTACCTCCTGTCACCACGAATGTCTTTCCTTGAATGTGCCTAGAGAGTCGATTATATCGCCGTAGAAATAAAAGTGTAAGTAATTAAGAGAAGAAAGCGTTATCGCTGGTTCTAATCTAATAGGAGTCTTTACATGTTGAGTTGCAAGAAGTGAGTAGGTTTAGGCTGAAAGGGTGCGGAGAGATGCTGATGAAAGAGGCGAATTAAAGGAGAATTGGGTAAAGAGAATTGGGCAAAGAGAATTAAGTAGAGAACGGAGAACGAAGAACGGAGAATGGACAGCGGGTAATGAAGAATGGAAGACTAAGAATTGTGAACGAAGAATGGAGAAAGGAAAATGAAAGAACGGAGAGTTTTTAATGGCAGCGCGGAGAGTGAGACATGACGACATTTTGTTAGTAGCAAGGTCATGAAAACTCACTAATTCTGGCTGCAGTTACAGCGCGATGACATGGACATGTTACAGGTGGATACACAAATAGGCACACGCATGCAAGAAGCACATACGGATTGACGTAGATGCAACAAGACGCGTCTTGAACACGGCCAAGACAGAGAACAAGAGAGGACCTCCCAGGCCCAGGCTCGGGTACTCATTCAGTTACAGCGACAACACCACCATTCTCCCCTAGCCCTCGATTTTTATGCGCCCCCCTTTTTCCCAGAGCCCTGGCTCGCTCCTTTTCTTGACTTGCTCCTCCTGGTTTTTATACGTCCCCTTTTTTTTTAGCATTTGGCCTGCTCCTCTTGATCTTTATACGTCCCCCTTTTTTGCAGCTTGATCTTGATCTTTACTCTTGATCTTTTATGCATAATACTTGTCTATGCTTTGTACCTTTTCCCAACCAGCTCTTGCAGCTTTCCTTTTCTCTTTGCTACTACGAACCCTTCTTTTTTTTCTCGGCCTGTTTTCGATCTTCTTGACTTCTTTACTCTTCTTCTTAGCGAGCCTTGATCACTGTATGGTCTCAGTTACTGTTTGTTTGATCAACATGCCCTCATTATTTGAGTGGTCTGACCAACTCTCTTCTCTCTCTCTACCTCTACCTTTATCTCTCTTTCTCTCTGTCTCTATCTGTATCTCTCTTTTTCCTCATCTCTAACTCGCAACACAAACATAATTTCTTTCCCTCTCTTTCTCCTTCTCTCCCTCTGCCCCCGCACCCTCTCGATTGTCTCTGTTCACGCAACAGCATGGAATTCTACGAAAATAATCAAGTTATATTCTTAACTGGAGGCACAGGGTTCGTTGGAAAGACTCTAGTGGAGAAGATCCTCCGCTCGCTACCAAAAGTGCAAAAGTATGTCCTCACCTGATTAAGACCTGTAGTACTTTCCACGATGTCTTAGTCCTAATATTGTGGATATTAGAATCTATCTTCTCGTTAGAGCGATTGACAAGACGCAATTGCAGAACCGAGTCAATGAAGAGATCTTTGGTAGTCGACTCTTTGAGACTCTAAAAGCGCAGTTCGCAACTGTACAGGACTTTCATAACCAGATAGCGTCAAAAGTTGTTCCCGTGCAGGGTGATATTACCTTGGATAACCTAGGACTGTCCGTTGAAGACAAGGCCATGGTCCAAGCTGACACCACAGTGATGATCAACTGTGCTGCTGCAGTCAACTATTTCCACCCTCTGAGGGAGGCGGTGAATGTAAGCTATGCAAATTGAAGTTAGGGGTGCAAGGAAGATGCTGCCAAGTTACATGTGATGACTAACATGAGATTTTTGTGTAGATGAATTGCTATGGGCCCCTTCGAGCCTTCAAGATAGCTAAAGGAATGTCTTGTCTGGCAGCTATGGTGCATATATCAACCTCGTTTGTAAACACTCAGTTCGGCCCGGTAGTGAAAGAGCAGATGTATCCATACCCACTCGGCGATCCGGATCGACTTTTCGGAAAAATCGAAGCAATGAGTGATAAAGAGCTGATAGAGTACGAACGAAATGTCGTCCTCAAAGTCTTTCCCAACACCTATCTTGCATCGAAGTCGTTAGCTGAACATCTCATCATGAGTTGGTCTCGACTGATGGACCTTCCTGTGGCGATTGTGCGGCCGTCGATAATCTCCCCATCTCTTTCCGAGCCCGTGCCAGGCTGGGTTGAAGGTATGGGTGGCTGCAATGCAGTATCTGTGCTTTCTGCACTAGGGATCGTTCAGGAGTGGATCGGTTTTGAGGTAAATTCAATTCCCAGGATGTGATTATGACCTTATAAAATGTCTTCTCATTCAGAAGCTATACTCAGACTGTGCCATTTACAAAATAGAAACTGGTCGTAGACCTGGTTCCCGTGGACTTAGTATGTAAGACCATCCTAATGGCCGCTTCCCAGGCGAAACGAAATCTACCCGCGGTTCCTATTTTCCACATCGGTACAGGCTCTCACAATCCAGTCACCTATGACCACTATTTATGTTCGATTGAGCAGTATTGGCGACAAGCCAGGCTGTCCACAGGGAGCTCTAAAATTTCGGAAAACGTTCAAGTCGCCTTGTACTCTGCCGCAGACTTTGAGCGACGGTTCCATCAAAGGTTTTCAAAAGAACTTGAGCTCCTCCGTGGAGGGGGCCATGAGGGTCTACGCAAGAAATTGACCCAAGCCTACTGTACCCCGAAAATGTACTCTGTCCATGGCACTCACCAATGGTTTTGGGACATATCGAATTCGATTGCACTCGATGATGCAGCACCAGAGGCGCTACACAGTGGCCTTAAATTTGGGTTCAGCTGGGACGAGTACTTGCATATCTACAACATGGGTTTGCATGAATTCGTTCTCAAAGAACAGGTGGATAAGAAACTAGTGGTGAAGTACTTCAGGAAGTCAGTACAAAGACATTTTTGCCCAGACGGTGAAAACATTGAAGAGCACATTCGACACTCCTTGGGGTTGTCGTCGCGCCTCTAAGGATTAAGATAGTCTGTCATCCTCACAATTGGTGATACAACTTTTCATAAATGAGATCGGCACAATATAATCAGTCGCCACGATGACAAAGACTGCTTAGCTGCTGAAGCGTCAATTGCAGAGCTGGGTTGACAAGTCCTAAAAAGGGGAGAAAAATGGACGGTAAAAAAAAAATGGTATGTTAACACTCAATAGCAAACAGATGGTCGCCTTATGTAGTGCACTATTTTTTTAGGGCCAGTCGCAGCCAAAGGCTTGCCATCCGGACTCAATGACATTAAATATTGCTGTCCCGTCTAGCGGTTGAGAGTTTATGAGCCGTGTCAAGTCTAAAAGCCTAGAGAGTCCCAGTGTCTGGCCAAGCATGAAGCTCTTACTCCCTTCTCCACCGGGTTCACAGGAACTCATTGACCGTGTCCCTCTGCCAATATATCTCAATATATCTCCATATACCTGGTCCAGAGCTACATATCCGACTTGAACTCACTCTAGATCTTACTCTTGATGCTCAGACAAACATCATATAGTTGCTGTTGCTGTTGTTGCTGCTGCTGCTGTCGAGGTAATACAGTAGGCACGTTGTGAAGTTGATTTTGGTGCAGATTAAGCCTTAATCCCTCAATGACTCCGCTTTTTAATTTTGTGTTGACTCTCGCAACAACCTGAGTTAAGAAACGCCTTTCCTAAGTCAGTGATGATCCTTAATTCTGATCCTTAGTTCCAGATTCAAACACGGCGATCTTTTTTTTTTTTTTTTACCTCTTCCACCTGCTCTTGCTCACCTCGTCCTAGTAAGTCGATAAGTCGACCCGAGTGTTACGCAAATAAAAATATGCGCCTTATGTCCGTCTGAATATTGTTGTTCATATCGCATACACTATTTACTCGAATATAAATGGAGATTGATCCTGTAATGGCAGCCCTGAATGCTTTGCAAAACAGCCCCATAGCTCTAGGACAACAGATCCGTGAAGAGCAGGAGGATTGTCATAGAGATGGTCATCTCTGACGCTCTCGCTGCTCTCATATATAAATTATATCACGTGACCGTCCGGTGGTCAGTGTTACTTGTACTCTCGAGCCTCCCGGACGAAAATACGACGACGCAACCGATGACCCAGTACTTGCGCTATGGACATCGCTGATTACCAATTCATAGTCTTCATATATATACTTAACAGCTCATAGTCATATATCATCATCTTTCAATACAGATCTTTTTCCACACTTCTTCTTGCTCACTTCGTACCTCCTCTTCCTTTTTGTATGTCCGAACTCTGAATAAACACACACCAAGCCAGAGGTGGTGTCACCAGATTGCAAAACATGAACGAGGGTTTGTGGGTGGTGATAGAGGCTGCTGTGTCAAATGAGCTTTGTATGATTAGTTGTGCGCGAGTGAAAAGATGAACCGAGTGTGCAGAGTGGATGTGTGTGTGAGTGGATGAGAAGTGCACAAGCAAGTATGGGAAAGAAAAAAAAGCAGTCTGGAAAAATAGCTCAGCCACGAAGAACACGCTATCCATTGATAGCAGACCTTTTCAGTCACTTTGCTCTCTGTGGAGGCGAGCAACGCAGCGCTCGAGTCAATCCAACGAGGGGTGGATCAAGGAAGGTGGCGACACCAATCTAGACCGTGAAGTTAAGTTTGAGGAATGTGCGTTGATGCCGCGATGCCCTTGAAGATAAGCTCTGTAACAAATACCAGCAGTAAACAAGTCGATAGGACAAAGGAAAAGGTACAGCAACTTCTTGCCGCCACTGTACATAGCTTTCCTTTCTATGAGCTATTGCTTTTTATGACACAGAAGAACTAATAATAAAGCTTGTTCTTGTCCCTCAAGCTATCGATTGCAGGCCAGGAACAAGGGTGGGGAAGAGAAGCCAAAATTGTCAGAAGAGAAACTAAGTTTCTTCAATCTTATGCCATGTAGTGAGCATAACAATGCTCAATGTTTGTTTGTTCTGGTCCTGCAAAGGAGCTCTTGCTTCGAGCAACACAGTACTCGGCTGGTGGGAGGAGCTAGGCCAACCCGTGTCTTGGGCGTCTTAGGGGAGCCACTCCTCTGAGCTAAGCCAATCTTGGACCACGAAAAGGAGACGCACGTCTTATCAGATCTAGCAATTTGGTGACGTTAGTGTCGATCTATCCGTCAACATGCTTGCCGGCTTGCATGACCATTATCTATTATTCGCAAGCCATGTTTTTCTTGTACGACCCTCTCCATTCCGACCACCATATGTTTTTCTTCAGCAACAGCTGCGAAGCAAAAAGTGTCGGAGCTCAGAAAATATTTTTTTGGGGGTGAGAGACTTGGCATTGTTTACCTGGTAATGTATTTCCATCTCATTTCTCTTCCAATACACCCGCCTCGGCCCTGTGATCCTGTGTAAGAAGCAAAAACCTTATCCTTAGCTGAAGTGTTTTGTCTCGAGACATCTTACGTTTACTGCACACGTTGCGGTGACTTGAAGGTGCAGGGTTTTTGTGTTTTCCCCATCTCCATCCATTCCTTCCAGAATTTCTTTGGCTTTTTTTTTTTTTTTTTTTTTTTTTTTTTTTTTTTTTTGGTCATGTAATCTGGCAAAAAAAAAAGGCGGGAAAGCGTACAGGTTGGAATTCTCTACGCAAGATGTGACAGCACGGGTCCGTTGCCGGAGGAAAAGGCTATCGCCGTCCTTTTCTCTCTCTCTTTTCTCAGGTACATGGGAGGAGCGATTGTTTATTTTTTTTGCTGTGAGCAAATGGAAATGGGCTTTTTATTTTATTTTCTTGGTATGCAGGAGGTATTTGGAGAAAATGCAGAACGCATCAGTTGTTATGAACAAATGCAACGCGGTCGCTTAAAGGCGGCGTCTGGCGAGGGCGGCAGGCTTGTTGTCCTGGTACCACTTCAACTTGAGGGGGTAGCTGGCACGGTAGGCGTTCTGCTCGGGCATGGGGCAGGTCTGCATGCAGGTACCGGCAGCGGACATGAACTCAATAGTGGTGGGGGTGCCGCGCTCAAAGGTGTAGCTCAAGGAAGTGAAGAAGAAGGGGCCGGTCGAGTCGACATCATTGTAGAAGGGGAAGAAGGTCTTGCCGACAGAGTCAGTGCAGTTGGCAACGCAAGGGCCCTCAGGGGGGAAGGTCCAGAGGGCCTGGGCACTGGCAACAGCGGCAACAGTGGTGGCAACGATGGCGGTGGCGAACTTCATGATGATGGTGTGTTGGATTGGTGAGAGATCAAAGAGAGAGGTGAACTGAAGAGAAAAAGAAGAAAAGGGCAAGGCCAAATTCCTCTCTTTATAGGATTTGTTTTAGTTTGTTCATGCCCAGATCCTTCAAGTAACTTGTTGCATTCCTTGTGGCATAGTGGCGTCAAAAGGCGTGTGGTGTTGTGTTCTGGGCGCAGGGTGGGGCGCGGGGAAATTCGTGAAGTTGAGTGTTAGTCATGCAGACTGTCCGTTGGTTAATGCAGACATATTTTCTAGAAGCGGACCTCGATTCCATTTACAAGGCAAGGTCAAGAGCGTTGTCTAGAGTTGCGAAATGCGGATCATGGTTATTAATTCGTTATGTACAAAAGCGCACTAGTGCATGTAACAGGCTCTCATTCCTTGTTTTTAACGGATGCTCGCTAGTGTGGGCAAGAGTGGACAGGGGCCGACCAAAAGCCAAAAATCCACAAAGAAGCGTGAATGGGGTGACGAGGTTGAACTCAGAAACTCTTTTTGGTTTTCTTAATTTTTGGTGGGGTCTTCCTCATCTCGTTATGGACGGTGAGCTACCATGCACCATCGCCCTGGAAAAGTGAGAGACCTTGGGAGGAATTGAACTGACACGAACTGAACGATGTGGATCCAGGTTAAGATCCGACTCCAGCCTTTCTGAGAGGATGTTCTCGTGGTGGATGTCCTCGTTGTGTATGCGCGGATTTGTGTGTGAGTAAGCGCGAGAGTGAAAGAGAGAGGTGAATTTCGGTGCTTGAACCTTAATTGCTGTCTCGCACCGTAGGCTTATTTCTTTGTCTCTTTTCCGCAGTGGACCGGTGAGAACGAAATCAGATAACTCAAAAAGGGTCGCACTCCATCTCATTCGCCCAAATCCAGGTTATCAGATGGAAGTGTTTAGTTAGTATAGGACAAACAGAGAGAGGAGACGAGAGCATCAAAACAATGATCACATTGAAGCCTGCTTTCACATCTGCTCACGCCGTTTCTTCTTTTGTTCCATCTTTATGTGTCTCTGTGTTTCTGAGCATGGAACACGTGGATTGAATGGATCAGACTAACCATAGAAGGGACTATGCTCCAACAACTAACAACACCAACACCCCCAATCTGTAGTCCACACTCAGACGCTAAAATCCTAACAAACAGACAAATAGGCATATTTTACCATACTAACAAGGCAGCTCCAAGATCTGATAAGGGTCTAGATCTCACTCGGGTCCAAAAAAAAACCAAAAAGCCTCCATGAGCTAAACGAAATCGGATCAAAATTGTATACAAGCGCTTCTTTTTCCATCTTGAGACTATTGATATAGTGGTAACCAACCGCCCTAGGTTACGGAGAAAGTTTCCTGACTGTCTCGTTGTTCTGTCAGCCCGAAACCTTTCGAGGCCCAAGAGAATGTTACTTGAATAGGTCCGGCTGGCCGTGGCAGGGGATATTTTAAGACGTGGGCAGCTTCACGGGTGGAAATACCGTCTTGCATCAACCTAATAGCCATCTCGACGGTGGAAGGAGGTGCGGCTTTCATTTTTTGCAGGAGACGAGTCGAAGACAATGCACATCAGATTCCGGAAAAAAAAAAAAGGTCAAAACACCAATTTTTTAAAAATGACGCTTCGAAACATTTTGTTTGGTACGCACGGGAATCCTTTGCACGGAGTTGCAATTTACACATATGATCTTTACTTGTTGCAACCGCGTATATTTTTAATACGATCAAGTGTTTATTTTGCGTTTCTCGGATCCAAAAAACCCCTCTGTGTTGTTCTTTCTTTATAATGTTTCGTCGAATTTAGGATTATCACTCATCGCATTTTCCAGGGGATTCGCCTTCTTTTTTTATGTTTGATATTGTTGGTGTTCCTGACTTCGTTTGTGTTCCTTTAGCTTGTCCAAAAATTCAATATGTTGATGTGGGGAGATCTTCGGTAAGCTGTTATCGTCGATACCAATGGACACGCACTGGAGATCTTCAAGTTCGGGTGCAGGATCAGGCTGAACAACAACAACCGAGCTATCCTCTTCTAAGGCATCCTCCGATATGCACCATGCAGGTTGAGGCTGAACCGTGTCATGGTTTCCAGTCACCCTGATCCCAACTAGACCGGCTACCATGACTGCCTTGGTCTTTTTGCCATTATCATCGTGTAAGACAGATACGTCGGCGTATCCCGCGGGAATATCGCCAGTCTGGACACTATGGAAAGCGGTATCACCTAACGTCAGCCCGCTGTTTTCCCTGTAAAGAGACACTCCTTCAGAGCTGAAGAAGCAGAACGCTGTGATCCAACCGGAGATAGAGGACGAGCCACTACCGCGCCTATGACGATGCGCGATTTGTTCCAAAAGTCTTTAGTTTCTTCGAAAGCAGGATTGTTGAAAGTCTCCACAAAGTTGGTGAGCACCGCCTTGAGTAGATTGTGCCATTGAGTAGTCTCCTCGCCATATTCTGTGAGCTTCTCAATCCTAACAAGGAGTTTCTCCCAGTCATCTTTCTCTCCTAGGAGAGTCACAGCTGGTAGACCGCACATTTTGAACATACGGTACTTGAAATACTTCTTGAGAGTCGACATCATGATAACACTCGTGATGATTCTGTCGTCAGTCGTGGTCGTGGTGAAGTCTGGCATAATCCACTCACGGAGTTCCGGGTCGAGAACATGTTCTTGGATCAACTCTCCCATCTGCACCGCCAGGTTTCCAAAATCCCACAAATGTAGAGGACCAGAAGTCTGGACTGACAATTCCTTCTGACCTTCATGTGCGACGAAAAGGTGGCGCAACTTCTCGGCGTTTGCGTTGACAAAGAAGTTGAACTGAGAAAGAATCGATATCCACACATCGTTGGGACGGATGACGAGGTGGTGATGTTCGTTGTACGCCTTCAGAGCTGTGTCAACGAAGCCGTTGTTGTTCGTCGCGGATATGAGTAGGTCTTTCTCAGAAGATTCCTTGGAAGGAAGAGGAAAGGGGCATCGAAAAACCTTGCCTTTCTTTTTTTGGAGCGCTTTGTCTCTTTCAACGATGGCATAGGGGCTGTTGATGTAATATTCGGCGGCTTCAGGCTTGGAGTATCGAGTGTTGACGGTCTCAAGAGACACGTTGCTGGGGTTGGTAGTGACTGGCATGGTGGAGGGTGTGATACTGAGGCTAATAATTGCGAGCTATGAGTTGGGAACCACTGCCAATTTGTATAAGAGTGAAATGGTCTGCTACTCAATGGTCAACGTGGTGCATGTTGGCAAATTGTGACACCATGTTGCATGAATAATTTTCCAACACTATGCGCATCTCACCAGTTCAAGCCACGTTTCTTCTGCAGCACTTTCCTCAACCCAGGCTACAAGCAGAGCTATTGGATTTGGATAGTAGAAGTAAGTACATTGGTCACACTGGCTAATTAGCTTAAAGTCACATGTATTAAAGGGGCTAGTGCCAAAAGAGGAGAGGAAGCAACATCCTGCAGGATGAGAATATTTATCTTTACTTCGCCATCTTGCTGACAGATGCTGTAAGTGACGGTCTGTACGTGAGTGTTAAACGTTTACCTGGTTGTAACCAGTGTTGGTTAGAGTGGTAAAAGTTGCTTTGATTGAGATTGTTGCAAGTTGCTATTTAACTTATAGAGTGGCTTGGCGCTGTCCTATCACATCACCATTCTTCAAGCTGGTCTTGGTGCTTGTTTGGCATTCATATGTATTTTTTATAGAGTGTGTTCAAGGCCAGGGGCTAAGCTTGACTTTCAGGGTAGTAGGACTCAAAGAGTCAAGATGATGGTTAGAATAAGAATGAGAGAATGAGGGCCATGAGGACACAACGGGCAGGCTCGTGCGCGCATTGATCATTTGTACGTGGATGGTTTAATATGAAGAAATATTATGCTTTGATGATTCATGCAAACAAACGTTCGACACTGTCAGAAACGCGTCGTAGGTCTGGGTGGGATAGAGCGCTTTAAATTTCCGATTTTGCCCCTTTTTTCATTCTACAATGCTTTTTACTTTTTCTACTTTACCACTAGTGATTGCCCGCACTTCGTGCGGGCGTCAGTCTATGCGCTTTTT